>PVKS010040466.1:5319-16720 GCA_004027875.1 Aplodontia rufa | reverse complement strand
GCAGGCACTGGGGATTGAACTCAGGACCTCACACACAAATAGGCAAATGGCAAGTGCTATGCCCCTGAGCTACATCCCCAGCTCTTGTCATTTTATTGTACTAATTATTATTTAGTGCAAGAGTATCTACCCAGGGCCTGTGCTTGTTAGGCAAGTGTTCTACAGTGAGCTGCATTCCTAGCCCCTATTGTATATTGACCTACATCCCCAGCACCATTCTCCGTTTAATACTTAAATTTAAAAAGTTTTTCTTCTAATGTGCTCTTCCTGTTTGCTTCCATATTCACCCCTCCCCTGTTCTGTCTGTATTTTGTATATCTGTAGATTTTAGTGTTTTTTTTTTTGTTTTTGTTTTTTTTTTGTGGTGCTAGGGATCAAACCCAGGGCCTCACAGCTGCTAGGCAGGCACTGTGCCACTGAGCTATATCCCCAACCCTTCTGTCTGTATTTCTGTGGGTTAGCCTTTGCAGGTTGTTTGAAATACTCTGATCTCCACTTCCCATCCTCTGATTCATTGACCTTGGGTCCTTCTCTGCATTTTTCTTCTCTTGGTCCTAATATACTGTGTGTGCTAGTTCCTTCCTTTGCCAATTTTTGTATTGCCTATCTTCTGTTCTCAGCTCTTTTAATCACATGTGTATTTCATTCCCTGAGCTAAACTCTGTTTCACATAAAATTATTTCTGTTTCATTGGTTTTTGCTCCCTTCCTATTCCCTTTCATGTTGTATATTCAACAATTTCAGTCCTTGGGGATTTATTTTTATATAGGCCAAAGCAATAGTCAGAATGTTATGGTAATCAAGCAAGTAGTGATAGTGATGTGATAATATACACAGAAAGGGAGAGGTTCAAGAGATGAAATTGGGTTAGAATTCTTTTGCCCTTAATGACTACCCCTAATCCCAGGGAAAGTCAGGTTCTAGATCATGCTGGACCTTGTAGGATAGGGTTAAAATTTTTGATATTGTTCCAAAAGCAATGGAAAAACCACCAAGGGTTTTTAAGCAGGAAATGATGTGATCTTATTAACATATTTAAAACTGGATAGACTAGAGAGGCAAGTCAGGGGAAGCAGGAATAAATAGAATGCTACTAACAGGAACAAGAGATGATGGCTTGGACTTGGATCAGTAGAGGAAATTTTGAAGTAGAGTGGAAGAGTTTGTGTTTTTTTTTTTTTTAAAGAAAGAGGGGACAGTAAGAGAGAGAAAGAGAAGCAATTTTTATTTAGTTTTTCATGTGACTTCCATTCCTGTGACTTCATTGTGTACGTGGTGCTGGGGTTTGAACTCGCATACTTACACATACCAGGCAAGCGCCATCACCTCTGAGCTACCGCTCCAGGCCAAGAGTTTGTGTTTTGAACACAGAGTTGACAGTATCTGTGTTACAGTATCTGGGTTTTAGAGGAGGAGTTGGGATATAGGGAAAGATGAAGGGTGATTTTGGCTTCTGTACCTGAGGTAGGGAATACTGGACCTCTAAGGACGGAAATTGTGAGAGATGAAGCTATCAAGTTGGCACTTGGGTATATAAACTGGCGCTCAATTAAGAGATGAGGACTAGAGATAGAAATTTGGAAATCATTGGCATGTAAATGCTACTTAAAGCAATGACTTGATATGATTATCTAAGGAGACAGTAAAGTAGGAAAATGAAAAGGACTTGGGGATGAAGTACTAGAGCACTCCAGCACGTAGAGAATGGGAAGGGGAAGGTGAGTTGGTAAAGGGCACTGATAGAAATATAACTACTCTGGTTGCATTGGCACATTCCTGTAATCCCAATGACTCAGGAAGCTGAGGCAGGAGGATCTCAAGTTTAAGGAGAGCCTTCGCAGTTTAGTGAGGTCCAAAGCAAATTAGTGATACCCCTGTCTCAAGATAAAAAAAAAGTAGAAAAAGGGCTGGGGACTTAGGTCAGTGGTAAAGTGCCCCTGGCATTAATCCCTAGTATTAAAAAAACAAAACAAAATAAACAAAAATATATAAATTACTAGTTAGGAGAGAAACCACAAGATTGTTTTATAATGGAAGCCAATAGAGGAGAGTTTCCATGGCGATTATATATAGTACCTTATACCATTCTCACAACAACTTATGGAGAGTATTTGAGAAAATAAAGGTAAAGTGAGTCCAACTAACTTGTACAAAAGTACTCAGCTAGTTGCCCAGGCTCTTAACTACTCTGCATTTTCCTAAAGAAGAAACCTGAGTCAGATGTTGCTGAGGTTAAAATGATTGTAGTAAAGTGTTTATTTTTTATTTATTTTATAAGTATCTGTTCCTTATTTCTTAGAAATATGTGTTTGTATCAGTGTATGTGCATAATTCAATAAAAATGTATATTGATGGCATTTTTAATTTTGGCATGATGAAGCACCCAGAATGATGAGTAGAGCTGTATATGTACATGAATAAATTTCTGTATTTTATATATGTACATATTAATGGTTATGTGTGTGCTCACATACGTTCCATAAAAATACCTTTGTGTTTGCATGCAGGTAGTTATTTTTCGAACAGGACTGTTTTTGTGGGGAGACTATGCTGTTCCCAGCCTAGCCTTGATTACCTTAGAGACAGCTCCAAACCTCATTGGCTGGTCCAAAGTCTGTGAGGTATTTGATTTTGCTATACTGACACTGACATTGTTGACCTTTGGCTGGGGATGTAGCTTGGTGATAGAGCACCTTCCCAACATATGGGAGGCCCTGGGTTCAATCCCCATTGCTGCCCCCTCAAAAGGAAAACAGACACTGGTTGCTCTGAGCCACCAGCATTGATGTGGCAGAGATAAAAGTCAGTTCTGAATGGGTTGAACTGTAAACAGAGGTGAGGGCATGGAAACATTATAGGTAACTTGTTGGCAAACCTTTCTTATAAAAGAGAACTAAGAAATGAGGTGGAAGTTCAGTGGAAATGTGGGTCAAAGGATACTTGTTTTTACTTTGTTTTTAGTTGGGAGGAATCAGCCCGTTTACATGCTTATGGAATAATTCCAGAGGAAAAATGATGTAGGGGAGAAGGAAAGAAGAGAGGATAGGGGCTCTCTGAAAAGGCAGCTGGAGATGGGACAGAGTAAAGTGGAGATGCCAGGGAACCTTCATGTAAACTGAAAAGCATGCCTGTAATCCCAGCAACTCAGGAGGCTGAGGCAGGAGGATCACAAGTTTGGGGCCAGCCTCAGCAATTTAGTGAGATCCTAAGCAACTTAATGAGACCCTGTCTCAAAAAATATAATAAAAAGGCCTGAGGGTATGGTTCAGTATCCAACATAAATAATTAAAATAAATAAAATATAAAATAAAATAAATAGAACCACCAACTTGAAAGAAAACTGGCTTAGTAAATAAACAATATTCTACTTCAAACCAGCTAAGAGAAAACTGTGTTTTTTTTTTTTTTGGTTGTTGTTTTTGTGCTGGACCTTGAACATGCTGAGTACACACTCCACCACTTCTACCACTAGCTTACACTCCCAGCCTACAAAGGAAATTTTTGAAGAGATATAATAGACAAACTCTTAGATGTCAAAGAATATGAAACCAAGTGCAGCTGGTCTTGCCAGAATCTAAGCTGGATAGTATTAGCCAAATAATCTTTTTTCTCTTGTACTGTACCATGTTTTCCTGATCTCTGGATATGTATGTTCCTTTTCTTTTCTGCTTAGTTATATATTTGCTCTGTGCTTTGACATCTACTTTTACATGGCATTTGCCAGTTACAGTGCTGACTACCTCCAGCCCCTTGTGTTCATTCTTTCATGTGTCCATCATCATCTAGCTGACACAGTCTTGGAGGATACCAGTGAGGGTCAGTCCATTCCTTTTTTGACTCTGTTAGCTCTGGCCAGGGCTGACTAAAGGAATTGCCTTGTAGGGTCTTAGAGTTGCCCCTTCGGGAGTTCTTTGAGAAAGGAGGGTGTGGTTGGAGAGGTAATGTCTGGAATATTTACTACAGGTAGGAGGTTTTTATTCAAAGTTAGATCACAATAATGTACTGGCATCTTTTAGCTAAGTAGGTAATATATGAGCAATATCCCAAATTTTATGTGTGAAGGGTGGACTTTATTTTGTACATCTGATATTGAGGAATACCTCCATCGAGCAGATGCTCTTGGACCTTGCTTACTTGAGTACGGATATGTCTGCTGGTTGGGGATACACACTGTCACTTGAGTAGACATGTAAAGCTCAGGAGAGTAAAACTTAAATCTTCCTCATGTAAGGACAAACTTTACAAAGTACATATATAGGGCTTGGGAATGTTGTTCTGTGAGAGTGCTTGCATGTGCAGGGCCTTAGCTTTGATCCCTAGGAACACAAGAAAAAAAAATAGACAAATAGAGACAGAGATAACAGACAAATTTTCTTTATTTCAGGGTCTGAACAAACACAGCTTAATCTGATAACAAGTAGCATGTATTGTGTTAACATGAAATTTAAACATAATGTTTGTGGAACTCCTGTCTGAAGCATTTCAGTGGAACCCCAGGATTTGAAGGTCATTGCCAGTAGCAAGGAATCTTTCTCCTCTGAATGCAGGGGTAGCTTACTTATTATTATGTCATTCTGGTACATCTTACCAAATTCTGTCCCATTATTTTCCCCTAGAAGATTATAATGCTGTTTGAGTGTAAAGTCTATATTTTACAGTCTTCAAAATCACCATAATGCCTCTTTAGGTAAGTGATATTAAATGTCTGTTAAATGGGTGAAGGATCAAATAGTTTTATGTATGTTAGTCATCTTCTGGTGACAAAGACACTGAAGACCTCTTTGGAATAAAGGATACATTGAGTATAATGAAAATCAAGATAAAATATTTCTTTTTTTAGTTTTTTTAAAGAGAGAAGGACAGAGAGAGAGAGAGAGAGAAACAATCTTCATTCAGTTTTTCACATGGCCTTCATTGATCTGACACTTAGTTGTGTATGCGGGTGCTGGGGTTTGAACCCGTGTACTTGTGCATGCTGGGCAAGCATCGTAACCACTGAGCCACCGCTCCAGCACCAAGATAAAATATTTCTTGAAGCAAAATTGTTCACATGAAGTTTCTACATAAAATTGACTTATTCCATCATATTATCTATAAATTCTGTTCTAACACTGCCTAGAAAAACGTATTCTATCTTTAAGCTGCAATGATTGTGTATCTATTCTCATCCAAATACTTTACGTAAACCAGTTTGGGGAGGTTCCTTATAGTATTGTAGCTATCCCTATTAGTAGCTCATACTTGCCACATCTAGTTTCTTTTTGTCTGTTCTGTGTTATAAATAGAATGTTTTAGTTGTTTGCATGCACTCAGGAAGAAGCATGTTTAATATGTGAAAAGTTAAACTTTTGGATCACTTGAAAGTTTTGATATTTGTAGGCTTGTTTATTGCTCCGTTTATGAAATATAATTAATTGCACATTTTAATTGTCAACTGTAAGATTGGGTTCTAAATGTAAGCTGTCATTTTTGAAGATTTGTTATGCCTCTAACTTCATGTGGTAAAAAGTTTATTTTTTGTTCTGTAAATAGTCCAGTTTCAGATCAATTAGGTCTCTGAACTGTGTCCTATATTTTCAGGATTTCTCTTGTTGGAATGTTTTCTTAAGAACAGTGTAGAAAGAATTTAGATCATTATACTTTATTTTTTATTTTTTTTATTTTTGGTCCTCAGGATAGAACCCAAAATGTCACACATGCTAAGCATTCACTCTACCCCTGAGCTACACCTCTAACCCTTCTTTCCTTTCTCAGTTAAAGAATTTATCCGGTAATACAAACCATATTTATATGAGGTATGTTTGTTGGAAGTAGATGGGGAAAGATAGCAAGTTTTACTTACAAAATATTTTTTAAGCAATGGAAATATTTTTAAAAGTTCTCTTTATATAATTTAAAACAGATAACTCAAAACTTCATTTTTGAAAGTCATCAGAAGTTAAAACATGTATTTCCAATGAACAGCTAATCAGAATACTAGTAGTATTTATATGCAGACTGTTAAATGTCTGAAAAGTTGAATTCTTGAGTCACTTTGAAATATAAACATACCTAAGTAGAAAGAAATCACTCTAATTTATCACTGTGAATTATAAAATTATGTAGATTAATGTTTTTATTATAACATAAATATTTATATTACAGGACATAAGATACATGGAGCGAAATTATGTGTCAAAACCTACTTTGAATGTAAGTATAAATTGTGCCTAAAATGTCAAGAATTTAAAGGAAACATAGTCAATAAAAATACGTATATTTATGACTTGGGTGTATTTGAAAATCAACACAAGATTATGGAGTGGTTAGTATACCCAGCTATTCAACTATTAAACTTTTTTTTTTTTTAAGAGAGAGGGACAGTGAGAAGGAGAGAGAGAAAGAGAAAATCAATTTTATTTAGTTTTTCACGTGGCTTTCATTGCTCCGAGACTTCATTGTGTATGTGCTGCTGGGGTTCGCACTCGCGTACTTGTGCATGCTGGGCAAGCACAGTAACAGCTGAAACACCACTCATTCCAGCCCCTCAAATATTAAACTCTTTTATTATGATAAAAAAATTTAGTATCTGAATTCTTGGTACTTCTCCATATTCTGCTGCAAAGCACCTTTCCCCTGAAAATGGGTAGTGATCTTCCCTTACTCTTACAGATACTAATTGTATTATACTTGGCAAAATGTAGCGCCACAGGGAAGAGTCTAGAAGAGAGGGACTAGACTAGCTGGGGATTGGACAAGGGTTAGTTCATTACCTAGTTAGTATTTTCTGAGAGGCCCTCTCTTTGTTTGATAGGGTCGCTAATGTGATTTAGTATCTTTCTATCTAATGCTTTAATTTATCTAGGAGTGTAAAAAGAGATTGAGGAAGACAAGTGTGAGGAGAAAACTGTTACAGTGGTGTTCTATAATATTTAAGGGAGCTTTTCTTTTTTTTTTTTTTCTTTTATAAAGAGAGAGGGACAGTGAGAGAGACAGAGAAAGAGAGAAACAACTTTATTTAGTTTTTCACATGGCCTTAGTTGCTCCAACACTTAGTTGTGTACGTGGTGCTGGGGTTTGAACCCGGGTCCTCATGCTTGCCAGGCAAGCACTGAAACCGCTGAGCCACCGCTCCAGCCCCTTAAGGGAGCTTTTCAATATACTTTTTCTTTCTTTCTTTTTTTTTTAAAGAGAGAAGGACAGTGAGATAGAGAAAGAGAGAATCAATTTTTATTTAGTTTTTCATGTGGCTTTTGTTGTATATGTTGTGCTGGGGTTTGAACCTGTGACCTCACACATGCCAGGCAAGTGCCATATCGGCTGAGCACCACTCCAGCCCCTTTTTTCTTTTTCTTTTTTTAAAAAAGAGAGGGACAGTGAGAGAGAGAGAGAGAAAGAGAAAATCAATTTTATTTAGTTTTTCATGCAGCCTTTGTTGCTCCAACACTTCATTGTGTATTTGGTGCTGGGGTTTGAACCTACGAACTTGTGCATGCAAGGCTGAGCGACCACTCCAGCCCTACTTTTTCTTATAATTAAAATATTTACGGCTTGTTGGGCCTGGTGGTACACACCTATAATCCCAGCAACTTGGGAAACTGAGGCAGGAGAATCGCAACTTCCAGGCCAGCCTCAGTAACTAAGTGAGGCCCTAAGTAACTTAGTGAGACTCTATCTCAAAATAAAAAATAAAAAGGGCTGGGGATGTGGCTCACCCCAGGGTTCAATCCCAGCATGATAGATAGATAGAGGCTCTGGCTGTGTCTTTGGGAGGTGGTATTGTCCCATCTAGTCAACAGGTCCTGGTTCCCAGCCTTCAGTAAGGTTGCTGTTTGCTTAGGGTTGTTTACTCTGCTTTAACGAGGATAAAGTGAAGAATATCTTAAATTTTTGACTGGGGAGTAGAATCCAGTCTTAAGCTTTTGCCCTCAAACCTCCTGGGGAGAAGTGGGAAGGATCTTTATGTCTGTTTTAGAAGCATCTTAGTTTTTCAATTTTGTCTGAAATCATGAAGTGCTAGCATCAAAGAGTTGTTTTACAGCTGTTCAAATATTGAGATTATTTTAGTTTGATGACTACTTTTTCATAAAAATAGTCTGTTTCTTAGATCATATATAAATTATTTAGTTTAATGAAAGGTGATTTGGGTAAAATACTATAGTAATTTTTTACTATCTTCTGTCTTGCCAGGAAGTGGTTATAGTAAGTGCTACAAGAACACCCATTGGATCCTTCCTTGGCAGCCTTTCCTCACTGCCAGCCACTAAACTTGGTTCAATTGCAATTCAGGGAGCCATTGAAAAGGCAGGTCAGTAGTTGCTCTGCTTACTTTGTTGAGAAGGCAGAATGCTTCAGAGGAATGAATACATATTTATTTTGTACTTAATACATACATAGCTCTAAAAGATGCAACAATGCCTACATGAATTCCTTTGTACTATAGAGTTAGGAATGGAAATAAAACCTGTCAAGAAAAAGAAACCATTCCTGCTGTGTAATGTCATGTACCTTATTAGGTAATCGCTCATTATTAAATTAAATAAAATATGGAAATGTCTTTTGGATGTTTTTAAAAGGGATCCCAAAAGATGTAGTGAAAGAAGCATACATGGGTAATGTTCTACAAGGAGGAGAAGGACAAGCTCCCACAAGGCAAGCAGTATTGGGTGCAGGTACCAGTAATATATTTTTGCTTTTATCCTTAAAAATATTCAAAATGACAAAAGTAGAGGTCATTTTATCTTACATAAAATTATAAATGCATAATACAACATTTATAGACATACTGGCAGAAGAAATTTTGCAGATTGTAGTAACATGCTCTATTCTGTTACTTTTAATTTTGCAATTGTGTTTGAAAGTAACTATCTCTGCTTTTCTAAAGCATTACTTGTTTTGGTTTTAGGTCTACCGATATCTACTCCATGCACCACTGTAAATAAGGTTTGTGCTTCAGGAATGAAAGCCATCATGATGGCCTCTCAAAATCTTATGTGTGGACATCAAGTAAGAATCACTTTTTAAAATCTATTAATTAAAATAACATTGTTCTAAAAGACACTAAAAATCTATGTATATTCATGCTTTAGAAATGAAATTCCTGGGCTTGGGGTGTGGCTCAGTGGTAGAGAATGCCTAGCATGCATGAACGCCTAGGTTTGATCCCAGCACCACAAAACCAAACCAAAACAAAACAAAAAAGAGGTTTTTATTTTAAGTAAAGTTGATAGGCTGTCTCACTCAGGAAGGAGTGTCTGGATTTGCAACAACTCCATTGAAGTATAGGTCAAAATGATAGCTTAAGTGCCTGTTAAAATGTAGTTTTCAGCTAAGGCATCTTAGTCTGGGGATGACTCATAAGTCTTAGTTTGAAGCCAGGCATGGTGGCATATACCTATAATCCCAGCAACCTGGGAAGCTGAGGCCCACGAGGATTAAAGCCAGCTTCAGTAGCTTAGCAAGACTCTAAGCAACTTAGCAAGTCCCTTTGTCAAAAGAAAATATAAAAAGGGCTGGGGATGTGGTTCAGTGGTTAAGCACCCCTGGGTTCAATCCCTGGTACCTAAATAAATAGTCTTTTAAGATTCTGGATGATTTTCTTTCTCATATAAATTTTTTTTTTTAAGTGCTGAGGATTGAACCTAAGGTGTTGGGCATACTAGGCAAACTCTCTACAATTGATGATTTAAAAAAAAAAACCATCAATTATGTATTTGCCAGAATGTGGGTTTTGATTATAAAAGAGAACAAGGTGCTGGCACTGGGAATCAGTCATTGACTGAGCCCAGGATTGAGTACTAATTTGTAATTTCCTACAATGCCTGGATTCAGTGATTGAGTTTGCAGGCTTTCCTTGCTCATGTAGATATTGTCATTATTACATAAAGGAAGAAGAAGGCTGCTCAGCAAATAAGTGCTGTGATTAGGAGACTAGATCTAGACTCATAGAATTTTAATCAGATTCAAGCCCTTTATTTTTCAGACAACCTAAGTGAGCCTGAGAGCCACAAATCCAAAGTTACAGGATTGAAGTATGAAAACAGGTCTTTATTCCTAATGTACTCAAGCCTACAAGGGTATAACACAAGCAGGGTAAAAGTTAGTTGTGAGGTCTGAAATTATTCTCACACATGTACGAGAACCACAATTATGCGTGCCCTGTGCTGGGTGAATCAAGCTTTTTCTAATGGTTTCCAATTAGAAAGCAAGCCAAAGAAAAGAGAGGAGAAAAGGTAGAGTAATATCTGAATTATTGTAACAGATACTTTATTATATTATAAAAGCAATATATGTACATCCTTAAAACTCAAATGACATAAAATCAAGAATAAGTCTTCTTTTTCCTCACCCCCCATTACCCCTAAGAATAATGAGTTTGGTTATTCTGCCACTAGTTATAATAACTTTGGACAAGTTCCTTAACATCTTTGTGGCCCACTTAATGTCTTGGAGATCTGTTAGCATATGTGACAATATTCTGTTGAACTGAGTAACTATAGTATATTCTATAGGTCCTTACTGAATGATCATCTCTGTTGTCCCCAGTTCTTCACTGTTTAAAATAATGCTGCAGGATTCAAAATATGTCTGTGCACTTTTCTTGTTACTGGCTTTGGAACCCAGGGCCTCATGCATGCTAGGCAAGCACACTACCATGGAGCTACATCTCCAGCCCTGTAGCTACACTCAGCTGTATTTGTATGCTTATACTTAATTTCACTCCACTGATACAGTACAGTGTAGTGGTTCTAAGTACAAATCTGAAGCTTGACTAACTTCAAAACCTATTTCTGCCCCTTTTTAATTGAGGATCTGTTCTATGACAGCACTAGAGATAAGAGTGGTGACTAAAAGATTTAAGAAACATGTATATCTTCATGTGCAAATCTGTTGGGAAAATGCCGTTAGGATTTTAGCATTTTGATAATTTCAAAGACTTTCTAAAAATATTCTACCAGTTATAATTTCCAAAAACTGTGTGAGCTGTTTGCCTACATCCGTACCAGCATTGAGTATTACCAAGTCCTTGTCAAACTAATGTGTGAAAAGTGTTCCTGAGATTGTTTAGATGTTTCAAAACTGTTTCAAAGACAGTCTTGATTTGTTGTGATTCTCTAACAAATACTATTTGTATCATATTGAAATACTCCACCACGTACTTAAGGTACATTATGGAAAATCCAAAGTATAAAATTCATTAACTGCTATTATTATATCAGCATTTTTTAAAACAATGTTTGCCTTGTACAATGTTAAGGAAATCAGCTTAGAGTGCACTATTTATAAATACATAAATGTTCATGCCTTCTTTTACAGTGATAGCTACTGGAAGAACAAGGACTTTTAAAAAGCTAGACACATTCCTTTTCATTCTAGCTGCCTCTTTATGTTGGTAATAACAATAGTCTTTTTTTTTTTTTTT
>PVKS010040465.1:0-16613 GCA_004027875.1 Aplodontia rufa | reverse complement strand
ATTCATTCTCAGAAAATAGCAGCTAAATTTGAGTGAACAAAAGTTGTTATCAAGGGAGTATCTCCCCTAATTTCTGGGGAAAATCTCTTTCTTAATAAAAACTGAAATTTTATTTTGCAAAAATCTTCATTCAAATAACCACTTATTGGGAGCTAATAACACTAGCAAGAGATAATGGTCAGTTAAAAAAAGAAAGTTGCGTTTTTTTATTCTGTGTTTCAAAATCACAAGTTGTTCATTTAATGGTATTGTGTCAGTCAAATCTCTACTAAAAAGATGAGCAGACAGGCCTATTTAGCTTAGCTTCTGTAGAAGTGAAGCATACCAAGTTTCTTTAACAATCATGTCCCATGGCTTCATCTCTACCTTTATTATTATTTTAACACATACATAAAGTTCTTTATTGTCGAGGGCCATCCGGGGCTTTAAGAGCAAAGATGGCGCCTGGCTGAGAGCCAAAGGGCAGTGACAGTTGCTACAGGGTTTCTCTTTAACGGCTACAAGGTTTCTCCTTAATGGCTGACATGTTCAACTGATCAGGCATTGGATGCTGCTTTCCATCTGTCTGCCTAGTAACAGGCATCCTATTGGCCACTTGTGATGTAGCTTTATGTTGATTGGCTATTAGAATGTATATCAGGCATTGGACACTGTTTTCCATCTGTCTGCCTAATAACAGGCATCCTATTGGCCACTTGTGATGTAGCTTTATGTTGATTGGCTATTAGAATGTATAAAAGGCACTGTTGATCTCCTTCCGGAGAGATCTCCAGGAGGCAGAAGAGAAGTAAGACTAAAGCTTTGCGTGCTGAACCCGCCTGTTTCCTCTTTTATTGTTGCCTCGTCGGTCGAGAGCGACACTTTATTCCTAGGTACCAACGTTCACATTCCAGGGTTGGAACATACATATTTAGTAAGTGTACCACGTTACTACATGTACACAAACCTCACTCTGAAGTGCAATCATTATGTGGTATGCATGTATCAATTAAGGTCACTAGAAATGCTTTTTATAATACTAATTTTTACACTATTTTTCATTTCACTTGCAAATTTTGAATAATTTTTTTACCTATACATTCCATAAATTTTTCTTCTCTAGTAATGGAGTAATCAGCTCTGATTCTTTCTCTTTCTGATGGTTTCCCCTCTGGATTGGTATAAAAGTTATGTATGCAAATCTCTCTCAACAATCAAGAATTTCATAATTATGTAATACTGAGCATTTTACTTCTTAATAGAAATTTGATATAATAGCAAATGTAAGAATTTTCCATTTCCAAAGTAGAAACAGTTGTCTAATTTGCCTTTAATCAAAATAGACTTTGATAAAGACACACCTTAGCTTACTATGTCCAAAAATATTTGACACACTTTCATATTTGTTTCATCAAACACACATTTCAGGTAACCAAGAAACCTTTCAACACAGGACTATCATGCATGGTGTCTTATTTTTTAGGTTCCTGAGAAGGAATTTTTAAGTGGATATAAATTCCTTTTCTTTATTCACAGTTTTTATTCTTATGTTAACTTTTGTTTCTTCAAAGTCAATTTTTCTTTTAAAATGAAAGCACCTACTGATACATTTCTCAGAAGGCATCCCCTTTGTTAAGCAACACATGACTGTATTTTGAAACATATAATCTGCTGTCTTCTTACTTGTATTATTTTCATAAGAATTCTTATCTTAGTATAATGCATTTTTGTCATATACCAATTTTAAAATTTCTCTTTATCATTGGTTTTAAGCAATTTCATTATAATGTTCACTGATAGCTTTCTCCATGTTTCCTGAGCTTGAGTTTATGTATCTATTGACTTCATTCCTGGTCCTGAACATTTAGATTGCTCCAGTTTTTCCTTATTATCTATAATGCTATGACAGACATACTTGGTCAAAATTTTGTGATGATATTTCTAGTTATTTCTTTAAAGTATTCGGTCCAGAAAGATATCAGGAAATGTAATAATTAAACAAATCAGTATGAACAAATAGTCTTAACATAAATTGCCAAATAATTCTCTAAAACATTTGCATAGCTCATACAAGAACCCAAATAATATCAGAAAGGAAACAAGTTCCTGGGCTGGAGCTGTGGCTCAGCGGTTATAGCACTTGCCTGGCATGCATGAGTACGTGAGTTCAAACCCCAACACCACGTACACAATGGAGTGTGGGAGCAACTAAGCCCACATGAAAAACTAAATAAAATTGATCCCTCTTCCTCTCTCTCACCATCCCTCTCTCTTTAAAAAAAAAAAAAAGAAGAAAGTTCCCTGGGTTGCAAGGTAGGTTTGTTTCCTTTCTTTTCTTTTTTTAACAAAACTATTTATTTTCAATTGAACTTAAACACACAAACAAAATATGCATGAAAAGAAAGAAAGTATTGAAACTCCAATGTCTCGCAAAAGACAGAATTTCCTAGAGTTTCTTCCAGAGTTTAAAAAGAAAGATACATATTCAAAACTTTAAGATAGGAATTTTTAAGTGGATGTAAATTTCTTTTCTTTATTCACAGTTTTTATTTCTTATGTTAACTTCTGTTTCTTCAAGGTTAATTTTTCTTTAAAAAGTTCTTCCTTGTACCCCAGGCTGTAGGTGGAAGACAGGCCTCAGGCTCCACTGGTCCCCCAGCACAGGTCTCCCCAATAAACCTGGGTTACTATTAAAAAAGAAGAATTAATACTTCCTATTCTTCATAAAATCTACCCATACCACCTGGAAAATGAAACAAACCAAGGAAAGAATAGTTTAGGACAGTAGATATGTGTACGGTAGGCTTGTGAAAGAGGCTTCTCACCCCATCATCCTACACATATACAACAAAACGGGAGTACCTCAGGTTTATCTGAATGAGGTCCAAATTTCCAGTGCTATGCCAAATGATGCCAGTGAATGCCATGGGAATAACAAAAGGGAACGTTAGCCATTGGCTTCCACTCGCTTTACATGGTAGCTTTGGCATAAACTGTTTACTTGGGAAAGTCAAAAGTAAGCAAATATATAGAGTGAGCTCTTGACCTAGCCAGGAGTAACTATAAATGAAACACAGAAACCATTTACCTGGTCCCCAGAAATAAATTTGTTTTGTCTTGTTTTCATTAAGTCCCCAACACCTGAAGTCTAGCAAGTTCTAACACTGAGATACTAAAGACATAGAGTTTTTCTTGTTTGCCTGTGTTTCAAAGAATTTCTGCTACTCAAACATATAGTTTATTACAACATAGTAAAGGATATACAACATTTTATAAAAATTAAAAAATTAATGATTATACAAAAACTTAATTCCTTATAAAATGTATTTTTAAAAAGAAAAGAGAAGGGGGTCAGTGTAAATTTCTAGTGTTTGCAGCTGTTCCCTGTTAAAACTCGGAATGTGGGCTGGTTGCAGGTTTCTCAAGACAAAATAGTGTTAGCAACTATGCAGCAAAAGTCAGTCCCATCCTGTACCCCATCCCCCATCATTTTGGTTCCCTGACCAGGAAAACTTCTTTGGAAGGTTAGCACAAAGCCCACAAGGGCAGGTGCCCACTCAACCTAAAGAAACAAGCTTAGGGGCTTTTCATCATGGTGACCCATGGCAGTGTTGAAGGAGAAATCTCTCCATGAATGCAGGACACCGACAGTGGGAGAGTACCTTATTGTGAGGTGGGTGAACAGCAAAATTACACACCAAATTCATTACTATCCAACAAAGGAAGTTTAGTGACACGGAGCTGGAGCCATAGAAAAGCTGAGAGTTCCAGTGCCAGCAACCCAGCCAGGGGGCTTTGAATTTGTCTGGGAGGGGAGGGAGTAGAGCAAAATTAAATTAACTCAGACACAACAGTGAGAACTCAGTGGAACCTGGGCGCAGGACTTGTGTGCTCCCAGGCTGCTGTGGCGGTGGCAGGAACCCTGGTTCTGCTTTAATTCACACAAATTAGAGACCCTAAATCTGATTGTGTGAAGAAGTAGGGTGGCACCGCCATTTTGAAATCTCCTGGAGATCGGTACAGGACACTGAATCGTGAATAGTGAATCAAAACCACCAGCTACAGAGCAGACTAGGCAGCTTAGGCTGGAGGAGTGGCTCCAAGTCCTCAGTGTTCTGACTGTCTGCCCTGGGAACTCTGTGGGCCTGGTATCCCTACTGGTCCAGCAACTCACATTTAGAGGCTTTCTGCCTTCCTCTGTACCCACCTGAACTACAGGTGGAGTCTGTGACCAGGATTCTCTTCAATAGGACCTAATCAGCCAGGAAGGACTCAGTCTGCAGGTCCAACAAATACTGGCTGAAACTCTCAGGCAGGACAGTGGCTAGGGTCAGCCTCAGGGACCTATGAAAAGAAGGGGCAGCCTAGACCCAGTGTCTTCCTTTACTTTCAGACCCTGATTTCTGTGTACAGAAGCAATCCCATAGGTCCTGGGCTCTCCAAGTGGGACTGGAATTCCATGCCCCCTAGTGGTTACATTTGAGACCTCCACAAACACTGGTCTACCTGGGCAGGTGTCTTTTTCATGCCTGTTTCCACTTGCTGGGGTTGTGTCTGCCCCCAAGAAAATTATTCAGTGTCAGACTTCAAGCCACACTCCCTGCAGTTGAAAATGAGGAAAAAGGGAAGCAATCCTCCATCTTAACCCCACACCTCCCCATTCAAGGAGTCCACGGTTGAGTCCTAGATGAAAACCTAAAAAAAAAAAAAAATCTATCAACAATATTATTAGTAATTCAATCAAAGAATTGAAGGAAGATTTAAGGGAAGAGATAAGAGAGTAATTCAGGAGATGAGAGACCACATATATAAAGAGATAGACATCCTGAGAAGAGATGTAGCAGAGCTCTTAGAATTGAAAAATACTGTCAAGCAAATCAAAAGCTCATAGGAAGATACTATTATCAGACTAATCTCAATGGAAAATAGAACCTCAGCTCTTAAAGAACAAACATCAGATAATGAATACAGGCTGAGCAACGTTGAGTTTAGAGAGGACAGACTTATTGTGCCCAATCAGAACTTCCAAGTAGTATTTGATGAGTTGAGAAGAAATAATATGAGAGTAATTGGGATTGGAAAAAATATTGGACAACAAACAAGGGGCATTAAGAACCTTCTAAGTGAAATTGCAAAAATTTTCCCCATATCGGAATTGATCCAGAAAATCAAATTCAAGATGCCTATAAGACACCAAACAGACCTAACAAATGAG
The DNA here is from genome assembly GCA_004027875.1 of Aplodontia rufa. NCBI lineage: Eukaryota > Metazoa > Chordata > Mammalia > Rodentia > Aplodontiidae > Aplodontia > Aplodontia rufa. The sequence continues at coordinate 11,419 of PVKS010040465.1, read as the reverse complement.
AAATTAACCAAGACACATCATCTATAAAATGTATAAAAGAGAAATCAAGGAAAGAATCCTAAAAGCAGATAGAGAAAAACACCAAATCACATTCAGAGGCAGACCAATTTTGATCACTATGGATTTCTCATATCAGATAATAAAGGACAGGAGAGCATGGAATGACATTTTGCAAACTTTCAAAAAAAATAATTTTTAGCCAATGATAATATACCCTGAAAAACTCCCTTTAAATGTGATGGGGAGAGATTCCTACTTTGGTGAGCTGAAGGGAGGCAGCATTTTCTGTGGCTCTGGGTCTGGTTGGGAAAATCCCAGTTTATCTTCAATTTTCCAAGGTGCATTCAGGGGAATTTATATACGAACCTCTAGTGCTAGTTTGTGAAGCTTTTCTAAGGAGCCAAGTCCTGGGAGTTTTGAGTGGAGAAAAAAAAGGGGGAGGATTTTTTTCCATCCCTCAGAGATGCAGCTGGCTGCTTGTGTTGACTTCCTACCAGCGCAGCCGCCATCAGCAAGTGGCTGACAAAGTGTGGAGAGGGGAAAAGGATTCTGCACAGTAGTTCAACTGTGTTTACTTTATGCTAGGGAACCACCATTCGCGAGCAGCCTTTAGAGCGAGGGGAGATAAGGGGACTTTTCTGTCCCACCAGGGATGCAGATTGTTGCCTGTGCTAACTTCCTGCCAGTGCAGATGCCTTCCACGAGTGGCTGTTAGAGGGAGGAGAGATAAAGGGTTTTATCCATCCCACCAGGAATGGAGGTTGACTTGGTTACATTTCATGCAAGCACTGCGGACCAGCCAACATGGTGGGACTGCATGCGGCTGCTGTGGCTGTGGCTCTCAACAGTCACCGACCGCATCACTGCTGTGATCCCATGCCTAATTAAAACAGAGCATCAGGCGAGCGCATTTGCAGACATCCACTGAGCTCACACACTGCGGGGAGCAAGAGCTGTGCTGGGAAGCGGCCTGCTGAGGTGCGTGGTGGAACAGGATTCTCGCCGGGATAGCCAGGCCGCCATTCGGAGCCCCAGGACACAGTTCCCCCTGGCTTTTTACAGCAGCCTGTGAAAACTGCATCAGGAAAAGGCCATGGGCTTCAGTCTGATCCAGGAAGAGAAGGCCTTGACCAGGCCCAGACACCACCCTTCTTAGGAGGTCTTCAGTTTGTGGAATAAAGGGGAGCAATTCCCTCCCCTGTCCACTCCCCTCAGCCAGAAGGATCATGTGACAAGTTAAAGGCTCTGAGTCTTCTGCCACAAGAGACAGTGCATGCATCTCCCAGCAGAGGGAGAATAGAAATCATTCATTCTCCCTGCTCATTAACTCTTCTGGCTTCAGCTCCCCTGGGAGGCTGGCAAACATCAGGGCTTACCAGAACCAGTCCTCTTCAGTGGAAGTTCCTCCTAGAAATCCCAGAAGTCTGAGGATACCCCAATCCTTTATGTGAGATCACATAAACACAGACTGAGAGACATTCATATCGAAACCCAGAGGACAGTGATCATCTCCTACCAAAAGTCCCAGAGACGCTCTTACTATCTATAGTTAAAAGTTTTCATCAAGAATTTTTTACTTTTTATCTGATTTTGCATACATATGTTCCTTTTTTCCTTTTCTTTCTTTCTTGCCTTCTGTTTATCTCCTGTACCCAATGTGTATTAATACAATAGCTGGAACACTTTATCGGTTCATGGACATATAGAAATATTAGCTTTTTTCCATGCTCCTTTTTTCTTTTTATTCTCTTTTTTATGTTCCTGTTTGTTTTACTTTGTGTCTTTGTACATTTGCTCATCTCCTTCTCCTCCCTCCTGAACAGAGGGATTCTGGTCAGCACAATTAATATCGGAATTATACTGTGATTGACCTCCTTACTTTACCTACATGTGCTTCTACCCTTTTGTGATCTCCCAAATCTCATTATTAATATCTCTTTTACCACTCCTATATTTTACCACTTCTATTCCTGCTTCCCTTCCCTAGGGCCCACTCTTCTTTCCTTTTTTCCTTCTTTTTTTTTTTTTTTCTCTTTTTCAGGGCTGAGGACCAAACTCAGGGCCTTGCATATGCTAGGCAAGTGCTCTGCCACTGAGCTAATTACCCAACCCATATCTTTTAATTTTTTTCTTTTTCTTTCTTGTTCTTTCTCTCTTCAAATTAACCTTTTTGCCCTCTACTCTCTCATTTCCTAAACTTTATCCTGTTCTCTCTCTTCCTCATTCAACGCCTTTAACCTACTCCCATCCCATTTTTATATTTTCCTTATTCCTAATTGAATCACTATATACATGCTAACACCTTCTAGTTCTTTATCCTAACTCAGGAACTTCACACTACCTCCCTACCCCACTTCCTTGGATTTCTAGATTGTACTTCCCCCATCTTCTTAATCCCTGCCAACTGAAGTGAAGATCATTCTTCAAAATGGGTATTTGCTGGTTATCTTAACATATTTTGACAGCTCTCATGGAAGAAAACTGCTTCTAAAGGTGCTAATCATAATCATTTCTGTTTTAGTTGAAACTGTTCAGTATATGTACCTATAGGCTCACATTTCTTCATTGACTGGATTGGAAGCGGTGATCTGTGCTTCCCAAGTAGCACCCCAGCCCAATGAAGCACAGGCATAAGAAGCTCCAATACCCCTTACAACAGTGACTAACATAGTCCATCTTCAAGCCACATCCCCTGTATCTGAAAATGAGGAAAAGGGGTAATTACTCCCATCCTCACCCTCACAGCTCTCCATCCAAGGACTCCATGGCAGGGGTCCTGGATGAAAACCAAGAAAAATATATCAACACTATGATCAGTAATTCAATCAAGGAGTTGAAAGAAGAATTAAGGAATGAAATCAGAGAGCAGTTTCAGGTGATGAGAGACAACTTTCAAAAGGAAATAAGGGAACAATTCCATGAAATGAAAGATCATATTTATAAAGAATTAGACATCCTGAAAAGAGATGTAGCAGAGCTATCAGAAGTGAAAAATCAACCAATTGCTCAACCAAATCAAATCCTCACTAGAAGATACTAACACCAGAGTAATCTCAACAGAAAATAGAACCTCAGCCCTCGAAAGAACAAACATCAGATAATGAGGACAGGTTGAGTAATGTCAAGTTCAAGGACAGACAAGAAAAGAAACTTATCGTGCATGACCAGAAGTTCCAAGTAATATTTGATGAGATGAGAAGAAACAACCTGAGAGTATTTGGACTGGAAGAAAACATAGAACAACAAACAGGAGGCATTAAGAATATATTGAATGAAATCATCAGGGAAAACTTTCCTCATATCAGGATAGATCCAGATTACCCCATCAAAGATGCCTTTAGAACACCAAACAGACCTAACCAAATGAGAAATTCACCAATACATATCATATATAAAATGATTAACAGAGAAACTAAAGAAAGAATTCTAAAAGCAGCAAGGGAGAAGCCCCAAGTCAAGTTCAGAGCCAGACCAATCAGAATCAGTATGGATCTTTCAGAGCAGACAATGAAGGCCAGAAGAGCTTGGAACAATAATTTTCAAGTCCTGAAAGAGAACAATTTCCAGCCAAAGTTAATATACCCTGCAAAACTCAGCTTTAAATGTGATGGAGAAATTAAATACTTCAATGATAAATTCAAGCTAGCAAGATACATGAACACAAACTCTGCATTACAGAATATTCTCAAGGACATTCCTCATTCAGAGGAACGCACTAATAATTCTCTAAACCCCTAAACAAGAGTGTATTGTGTCTACAATCACAATACACTCCAATAGAAACCCAAGATGGCACAAAACACAGCAACAAATACAAAGTCTGGGACTCAGATTTGCATATCTATCCTAACCCTGAGTGTGAATGGTCTCAATGCCCCAATTAAAAGATACAGATTGGCTTCCTGGATTAAAAAACAAAATCCAACAATATGTTGTCTGCAAGAGACACAACTCACACTCAAAAATAGACACAGACTGAAGGTGAAAGGTTGGCAAAATGTCTACCAGGCCTGTGCCAAAAAAGCAAGCTGGCATTGTGATCTTAATATCTGAGACAGTTAACTTTGATCCAAAACTACTTAGGAAGGACAAAGATGGACATTACATCATACTAAAAAGCACAATTCACCAAGAAGACTTAACAATAATTAACATTTATCCCCCCAATCACAATTCCCCCAAATACATGGAAAAAATACTCAAGGACATTAAACCCCTCATAGATCTTAACACAATAATACTGGGGGACTTCAATACACCATTATCAATATTGGACAGATCATCAAAACAAAAAATCAACAAAGATATCTCCAAAAAATGAATTTCTCTATTAACCAATTGGGCTTAACAGACATCTACAGAATATTCCATCCTAAATCAGCTGAATATACCTTCTTTTCAGCAGCTCATGGATCCTTCTCAAAAATAGACCACATTCTAGTCCGCAGAGCTAACCTTAACAAATTCAAAAAAGTGTATATAGTCCCATGTATCCTGTCAGATCACAATGCCATGGTCTTAGCAACCAAAAAATAAAATAAAATAAAATAAAAATAAAAAATAAAAAACAAAAACAAAAAAACAACAGAAGCTACTGTAACACTTGGAAATTGAATTATACCCTTTTAAATGAAGAATGGATAAAAGACCAAATGAGATCAGAAATCAAGCAATTCTTGGAAATGAATGAGAATGATGAAAAGACATATCAAAACCTCTTGGATAGTATGAAAGCATACTTAAGAGGTAAATTTATAGCACTGAGTGCATATATCAAAAATCTGGAAAGAGCTCAAATAAATAGTCTTATGCTCCAACTCAAAATCCTACAAAAAGAGGAACAATCCAATCCCAAAGCTGACAGAAGACAGGAAATAACTAAAATCAGAGCTGAAATCAATGAAATTGAAAACAAAAAAAAAAAACAATACAAGCTATAAACAAAACAAAGAGTTGGTTCTTTGAAAAAAATAAATAAGATTGACAGTTCCCTTGCCAACATCATCAAAAGGAAGACTGAAGTAAAGCAAATCATTCAAATCAAAGATGAAAATGGAGATATCACCACAGACTCAACCAAAATCCAGAAGATTACCAGATCTTATTTTGAAAAATTATACTCTGCCAAGTTTGATAATCTGGAAGAAATGGATGAATATCTGGCCACGTATGACATTCACAAAATAACACCGGAGGACAATGAAATACTAAACCAACTAATCTCAGATAGCAAAATCAAATCAGCAATCAGCTTTCCAAAAAAGAAAAGCCCAAAACTTGATGGATTCATGGCAGAATTCTACCAGACATTTACAGAGGAATTAACACCAATCCTCTACAAGCTCTTCCATGAAATTGATAAGGTGGGAGCACTCCCAAACACTTTTTACGAAGGAAATATAACACTGATACCAAAACCCAACAAAGACACATCAAGAAAAGAAAATTACAGACCAATTTCCCTGATGAACATTGATGCTAAAATCCTTAATCAAAATCCTAGGTTGGGAAGATGGTGGTCACTCCAGCAGCACGGACTCCCAGACGCTCCTGAGAGTCACCTCACGCTGCACATCCACACGTGGAATCTCACGGTAGGACGAACCTCCCAATACGGGCAAACATTACCCCCTGCTAATTCTTTAACCCCAAAAGAATAGTGAAGAGCATTAACAAAAAAAAAAAGGGAGGAAGTTTGTGGCTCACGTGTGACAAGTCCCACACCCGGGGGGAGGGGAACTTCCCCATAGGGGAGCAAGTTACCCCTAATTAGATCCCCTATTCTGGCCTTGACCTCCCTGATCTGAATGCTCTTCATATATAGTAGTTTTTGTTCTCAGTAGCAAAACTACAGAGGTTCCTGCAAGCAGCTGCAGCTGGCGGGCGGGGCTGGCTGCTCAGCGAAAAGCACTCTTGATCTCTCCGGAATCTAAAACGGAGAAAGGGAGCCACCTTCCTAACCACGTACCCTAGCCCGGCCCGCTGCAATCTCCCTGATTTGACTGCTCTTCATATTTATGAACTTGGAATTAAGTTAGGGTAGTTTTTTTTGTTGTTGTTGTCGTTGTTTTGGGGTTTTTGTTTTGTTTTGTTTTTGTTTTTTTTTGCTCTCAGTAGTGAAAGTACAGCAGACCCTGAGAGCGGCTGCAGCCGCAGTGTTTTCCGGAGGGCGGGGCTGGTTGCTCAGCAAGAAACACTCTCGGTTTCTCCGCTGCCACGGGCAGAGGTCCTGAATTTAATTTGGAGAAAGGGAGCCAGGTTCCTAACCACTTACCACTGCGAACTCCCCGATCTGACTGCTCATGACTTTACCTAATCTTGCATAAAGCGCTGGGGAGAAATTGCTAACACCAACAAGCTCGTAGGCAGCCTGTCGCCATTGTGACGTGTCCCTGAGAGTAGGGTGTGTCCCTGAGGACGGAGCGGGTTGCCCAGCAACATTACGGGGCTTCAGTCCCTGTGACCGGAAACAGAAGTTACTGCCCCCCCCAACAACTGGCCACCTGCACTGGGGACTGTAGCAAACTGCAATTCACCTCTCCAGCTCCCAAACCTGACAGTTGGCGACCTTCTCCCCTTTGGTCCAGATGCCTTCCCACCCAAATAGGAGGAACCTGTGAACAGAGCTTGCTCCAACAGGGTGCATCTATCTATAGGGGATCCTCTGCTTTAGCCTCTGCTTGAAATCTGCCTCAGGAAGCTTTGAATATATGGGGCAGCTTGGGCTCCACCTTAGCTTCTGAGCTCCTCGCATAGTCAAGGCTGAGTAGTCCTGGACCTCTCTAACAGGGTGCCTCCTAGTGCTTGCAATGGAGAATCACATAAACACTGGCACGATCTGGCCCTATTTCTGAGGATCTCAGCCAACCCCATAAAGCAGCTCTTGGGCCTTCTGAGGATCACAAGACACGCAGAGTGAGTCACCAGTGATCCTGAGGAAGTGAGACTCAGGCTAGCCACTCTCCTTGGATCAGTCAGAGACCCACGCATCTACAAAAGGATCAACTCAATTGTCTACAATTTCTGAGCCCCAGGTCCAAGAACTATTTGGAGTGTGGATTGGCAGAAAGCAACCATCTCAGGATTTAGCCCAGGGGGAGTTGAGTACCCCTTTGCAACAGAAAATTGTAGAGGAGACCCTCCAAGAAAATTCAGGCCACTGGACTCAACCAATCTGCTTCTCCCCAAACAAGCTCAACTCCGAAAAATCCCCAGCTTGATGTTGGACTTGCTTGCACCACCACACGATACATACCTCCTGATCTAAGGGTCAGAAAATCTCAGAACTGTAACAACTAGTTTTGCGGGGTATTTTTAGGCTTTTTTTTTATTCTTTATCTTTTTCATTTCTTCTTCTTTTTGGGGAGGGGGGATTCTGGCTGAAAAATAATATTTTTGAATTTTTAACATTACTGTGGAGTTTTGGGTTTCTCTTTTGTAGTTGTTGGTTTTCTGTTTTTTTTTTTCTCTTCTGACTTTCCTTCCCATTTCCTCTGCTACTTTCTTGCCTTATGACTAATACTGAATTCTGGTGTAGGTGCATGTAAATTCTTATCGGTGTGTACATATTGGTGATTGGCTCTTATTACTTTATTTCTTTAGGTCTTCTTTAACCCTACCGCTAACTTCTTTCTCCAATATACTCTGGTAATCCCTAAACTTAAGCATCTTTATCTCATTTTCACCCCAAGTCCTTACCCTACCCGCTCCCCAATCCTATGGATTCCTCAGTCCTATTAAAATAACCTACTCCACCCCACTCCCTAGTTCCCCAATACTTTACAACAGGTGTGTTTTCATACCACCCAAATTCACTTCCTTGACTTCCGAGTCAACTCTTCTCCCCAATTTCAGAGAGATCCCATGACATGAAGAAATTGAAACTCCTCAAAACAGCTACTTGCTTGGTATCATACTACACAGTAAGAGTTCTCTCAAAGAAAGCTGCCTCTATTGGTGCTAATCATCAGCTACTCTGTTTCAGTTGAAGCGGAATAGTATTTGCGCCTATAGCCTCTCAAATTCTCACAGAACAGTCTGGCATCTCTAGGTCTATATTGACCAAATAACTCCACTTCACAACAAAGCAAAGTCAAAAGAAGCTCCAATTTCTCCAACAAGAGTATCAAGGCTGATATAAAAGACAAGCTCTCTGACTCAGAAAATGAGGAAAAGGGGAAATGACTCTCCTCAAAGCTCTCCACCTAAGGACCCCATTGGCGGGGCCCTAGATGAAAACCAAAGACATTGTGTCAGCACTATGATTAGTAATGCAATCAAAGAGTTGAGAGAGGAAATAAGGAAAGAGATCAAAGAACAATTTCAAGAGATGAGAGACAAAATCTACAGAGATATTAAGGATCAATTCCTTAATAAGGAGATGAAAGATCAGCTGTACAGGATATTGACATTCTGAAAAGAGATGTAGCAGAGCTATCAGGATTGAAAAACACGGTTAACCAATTCAAATCTTCACTGGAAGACACCAACACCAGAGTAAACTCTAATGAAAATAGATCTTCAGCTCTTGAAGAACGAGTATCAGACAGTGAGGATTGCCTAAACAACGTAGAAATCAAAGAAGAAAAGCGAGATAAACAGCTTATTTTACATAATCAAAACTTCCAAGTAATATTTGATGAGATGAGGCACAATAATCTGAGAATCATTGGCCTGGAGGAAAACTCTGAACAGCAAACAAGGGGATTCAGGAAACTTTTAAGCAAAATCATAAGCGAGAATTTCCCTCATTTGGCGATAGATCCGGAATACCACATCCAAGATGCATATAGAACACCAAATAGACCTAATCAGAGGAGAAACTCACCAAGACATATCATTTACAAATTGAATAACAGAGAAATTAAAGATAGTATTCTAAAAGCTGCTAGAGGAAAGCCCCAAATCAATTCAGAGGCAAACCTATTCGAATCACTATGGATTTTTCAGAACAATGAAGGTTATCAGAGCTTGGAACAATATCTTTCAAGTGTTAAATAATAACAACTTTCAACCAAAGATAATGTACCTGGCAAAATTCAGCTTCAAATGCGAAGGGGAAATTAAATTTTTCAACGATAAACTCATGCTTGCAAGATATGTGAACACTAACCCCGCTTTACAGAGCATTCTCAAAGACGTTCTCCATTTAGAAGACAATGCCAACAATATGATAAATCCTTAAACAAGGGTGAGTCAACTTTATACTATACAAAAACAGACTTTTAAGATGACTCAAAATCCTGTAATAGATACAAAGTCTGTGAATCAGCCTCCCATATCTATTCTATCCTTGAATGTGAATCATCTCAATGCCCCAATTAAAAGACACAGACTGACCCACTGGATCAAAAAACAAAATCCAACAATATGTTGCCTGCAAGATACACATTTGACACTCAAAGATAGACACAGGCTGAAAGTGAAAGGATGGCAAAACGTCTACCAGGCCTGTGGCCCAAAAAAGCAAACTGGTGTGGCAATTTTAATTTCTGACAAAATTAATTTCCAACTAAAACTAGTCAGAAAGGACAAAGAGGGACACTTTATCATACTTAAAGGGACAGTCCACCAAGAAGATATAACAATAATCAACATTTATGCCCCCAATTACAACCCACCCAAATACATGGAAAAAATACTTAAGGACATTAATCCCCTCATTGATCTCAACACAATAATTCTGGGGAACTTCAACACACCACTATCAACTCTAGACAGATCATCAAAACAAAAAATCAACAAAGATGTCTCCAATCTGAACTACACTATTAAACAATTGAGCTTAACAGACATTTACAAAATATTCCATCCTAAGATAGCTGAATTTACCTTCTTCTCTTCGGCCCATGAATCCTTCTCTAAAATAGACCACATCCTAGTTCACCGGAACAATCTTAGCAAATATAAAAAAGTAGATATAATCTCATGTATTCTGTCAGATCATAATGCTATGATCTTAGGAATCAACAACAGGAGAAACAATAGAAACTATTCAAATACTTGGAAATTGAATAATTACCTCTTAAATGAAAGATGGATAAAAGAGGAAATGAGAACAGAGATTATGAAGTTTTTGGAATTGAATTAGAATGAGGAAACAACATACCAAAACTTCTGGGACAGTATGAAGGCTTTCTTAAGAGGTAAATTTATAGCACTGTATGCATACATCAAAAATCTAGAAAGAGAGCAGATTAATAGCCTTATGCTTTAACTCAAACAACTTCAAAAGGAGGAACAATCCAACCCTAAATCTAACAGAAGACAGGGAATCACCAAAATCAGAGCTGAAATCAATGAAATTGAGAACAAAAAGGCTTTTCAAGCTATTAACAAATCCAAGAGTTGGTTCTTTGAAAGAGTGAACAAAATTCACAGACCCCTTGCCAAACTCACCAAAAGGAAGATCGAAATGAAGCAAATCAACAAAATCAAAGACAAAAATGGGGATTTCACCACAGACCCATCCAAGATACAGAAGATTATCAGAACCTATTTTGAAAATTTATACTCTACCAAATTTGAGAACCTGGAAGACATGGACACGTTTTTGGACACACACGACATCCCCTTTTTAACACAGGAGGACATTGAAAATCTCAACCAACCTATCACAGAAAGCGAAATTGAAGCAGCAATCAAAGCTCTCCCAAAAAAGAAAAGTCCAGGTCCGGATGGATATACGGCAGAATTCTACCAAGCCTTCACAGAAGAACTAACACCGATCCTCTTCAAGCTCTTTCAGGAAATTGACAGAGAGGGAAAATTCCCAAACACTTTCTATGAAGCAAATATTACACTGATTCCAAAGCCCAACAAAGAGAAGTCAAAGAAAGAAAACTACAGACAAATTTCCCTGATGAACATTGATGCAAAAATCCTTAATAAAAAATTTAACTAATCGGATACAAAAGCACATTATAAAGATAATCCACTACGATCAAGTGGGCTTCATTCCAGGGAAACAAGCCTGGTTCAATATACGCAAATCAATAAATGTAATTCACCACATAAACAGAATTAAAAATAAAAACCATATAATCATCTCAATTGATGCAGAGAAGGCATTTGATAAAATTCAACACCAATTTATACTCAAAACTTTGGAAAAGATAGGGATCAAGGGAAGACACTTTAACTTTGTCAGAACCATCTATGACAAACCCATAGCCAACATTATCCTCAATGGAGAAAAACTAAAAGCATTTCCACTAAATTCAGGTACGAGACAAGGCTATCCACTTTCCCCACTCTTGTTCAATATAGTCCTTGAGACCCTTGCCAGAGCTCTCAGGCAAGACAAGGAAATCAAAGGTATTCATATAGGAAAAGAGGAAATCAAATTATCTCTATTTGTAGACGACATGATTTTATACTTAGAAGACCCAATAACATTGGCCAGAAAACTCCTAGAGCT
>PVKS010040464.1:0-16615 GCA_004027875.1 Aplodontia rufa | reverse complement strand
CTCTTCTACAGACAAAGTCATGGCGAAATTACTTTCACTTATCTTGGACCATGCTGATCATCAGAAAATGCTTGCAATTCTCAAATCTTATGGTTTCATATTTTTAATTCTTTTATAATGTCCATATATTTGAAGAAAATCTGAAAAAAAATTAAGTTTAATTATATATTCATAACCTGAAATAGAGGACATTTCTCAATCATTAAATACTTTTATTGAATTATATATAGTATTTCTTTATTAAAATAACCACTACCTTTGTGATTATCCCATAAGGTCACACACAAAGAATGGCAAATCTACTTAGAGCAATATTCCCACACTTGCCTTTAGTGTATGAGAAAAATCTAGATAACTGAGATCCTGCTGTAATGTATTTAAATCTACTGGAGAAAGGTTTGGTTTTTCAGGAACAAACTTTACCAGTGGCCAAGGTTACACACTTTAATCCCTACAGGAAGTTTAACAGTGATAACGTAGATTCTATACAGAAGCAAGGAAATTTTTACTATGTTTGTTAGGGTACAGCTAAGCCAATACAACAGACACAAAGGAATGTACAATTTAGGCTATGTGTGGTTTCAACTCTTTTTCTTGTAGTGATTCTAAAGTGGGCACAAATACTTGTGTTAGAGGAAGCTCTGTTGTCCTTGACTCAGGTCTTCCATTTAAAGGTACCACACATATATTAGTCCTTTCATATCCACCTGTTAACCAATGAAAATTGTGCTTAACTGAAAGTCTAAATGATTATTTAAATTTTATTGTACCAGAACAATATAGAATTAATACTTGAGGGCATCATTGAACCATAATCACTCTCTCATGTTCACAGGACTACCACATAATTATCTGTGTTCATGGAACATCAAAAATTTGAAGAGTGTTTACTTAGCATTTTGTACAGATCTTGTAAATGCATTTATTTTTTGAGAGTTGACATGTTTATTGAGCACCCACTATGTGTGAGGATCTATGCATAATGCTAGATGTTAGGCAAAGCAATGTATGCTTGATCTCCTCAAGCATCTCACAGTATGCTGGACTAATTTGTTTTCCAATAGTAAATTATGGGACATAATGCATTATTCTGGTTATTCAGTTATCACAGCAACATCTATAGAAAAGACTGGTTTTTTTTTCTCATACTGAATGTTGTTGATATTTTCATTGAAAAGAAGTTCAGTTTAAGAAACTATCAAGATAATAGAATAGAAAGCCCTGAATCCTTTTTCCCCACACCCCACACAATAACAGCAAAAATCCAGAAAACTGTTGAAGGGATCCTGTGTTTAGGGTGAGCATGAATCCAGCCACCCTGAAACCACTAGGAGAGCTGAAGTACTCCCTCCTCAAAATCCTCACCCAGGAAGGCTTCATATGACTACAAGGTAGCCTCTATTTCCCATATTCTCCCTGAGAATAAAAATAAAGAAGAATAAGCCAGGGAACCAATAGTTAAAGCTCAGGGAAAAATATATGTATATATACATATATATATATATTTTTTTTTCTTGAAGGCATTCCTTGTTGAGAATCTCAGACTACCCTTACTTAATTCAAAATTGCAAAAATCTCTCCCTATCAGTATAGGCATGAATAAAGAAGCTCAGCTTCAAACAACAGAACAAAAATGGTTATTTTGCCCCTTTTCCTGATGGAAGGAGAAGAAGATTTTTTTTCCAGATTTTTGCTGTGAGAACCTGGTCAAGATCAGGGAGTTGAAACTCACAAAACAATGCCCCATCCCCTCATCTATGTCAGCTGGAATTTTTAATTATCTGACTAGTTGTGGCAAAGTCTCTCACAATTCATCATTTATAGTTTGGCCTTTCTTATCTTTGTACCAGTTCGCCTGGTGGCTTCTCTTCTGTTTTTGTACCAGTAAACTGTGATTTTCTGTACTTACTTGTCTGTTTTGACAATTTTTAGGTCAATGGTTTGCCCTGTGACCTGAATTCTCTGATACATCTTATTAGTGTTGTTATTTTTTCAGTTTTTTATTAGTCAGCAGAATGGATTAATAATTACAAAGCTCCTAATATGCCAGACTGGAAACCAGAAATTAAGATTTTTTACTGCATTGTTCAGATCCTGTTTTAGGACTGTTTGCACCTATTGGTTGTTCATTCAATCATTTATCTGACTAATCATTATTCATTAATCCTTTATGTATGTACTGACAGTGTTTGCCAGACATTAGAGACTGTGATGAGGACTATAGAGATATTGTCTTAAAGTAGTTAATTGATATAGGGATTTTAAGAAGCTAATATGGAAAGTAGACATGTGTTTCTATGATGTAACAATGTTATTGTTAGTGTAGTAAAAATATGAAAAGCATGCTGTAGGGGATCATAGTCAAAGCCAAATTATCCTACTAGGAATATTTTTGTAAAACCTTCTCTTTTGATATCATATTTGAAATGAGTTGTAAAGAATTTTTATCTTCAAATCCTTTGTGATCACCATTCTGTGAAGAACAGGGAAAGTATGAGTTGTATTAGCTTCTGGAACATGCCTTTTTTTTTTTTGCTTGAGTTTCTTTCCTAATGAATTGTTGCAATTGCTGCAGATGTATATATCCCAGATACAATAATCTCATTTCTCCAGGTTTGCTATGATACCATCTGGTAAGTTGTGGCCCTAGCTTTGGAGTTCCAGATTTTCCATGTCAAGGCATACTCTATCATGATCTCTGATGCCCATATTGGAATAAATGGTGACTTGTCTGTGTTCCGAGATACCTAATTGTCAATTTTCTTTTGGATCATTAGACACAAGGTAATTATGTTAGAAATATCTTAACCTTTTTCTCTAATATGTTAGAAATATCTTAACCTTTTTCTCTAATATCATCATATATCTCTTCCACTTGAATATAAACATTTCAAAAACTGTTTCTTATGCTTAGAAATGATGGAAAAATAGGTTTTACCTCAAATTATAACACTTCACAGAAAACAGTAAAACAGCATCATTGCATGTTATAAACATTCCAAACTTTTTATATCTAAATAAACAGTATCACTTTGTAAATGTGACTTTGTTTGGGCAACCACAAACAAAATAACATAGACTTGGTGGCCTAAATAAATGATGTTTATTTTTCATGGTCTTGGATGCCAGGATTTTCAAGATCAAGGAACCAGAAGATCTGAACTCTGTTAAGGGCATTCTTTCTGATTGTTGGACAGTCATCTTCTCCTTGTATCCTCACATGCTAGAAACAGACAGGGAGGAAAATGTGAAGGAGCCAAAGGGAAGAGAGCGTGTGAGAACAGTGCTCTTGTCCTTTTATTCCCTCATTTGGGCACTAATCTCATTCATCAGTACTTTACCCTTATGATCTCATTACCTCCCAAAGTCCCTACTCCTAACACAATAATACTACCATCATGGTGAATTAGATTTTAACATATGAATTTTGATAAACACAAACATTTAGTCCTTAACAGGCAGCTACTATAGGAGATTTTATATTATAGTGGTTGTGTTACAAAGCTCAAACAATATTTGGGATGTCTTTTAGAAATAAGGAGTAGTGAAATATGTATATATTTAACATCTCTTCAACATCCATTAAGTGTATTCTATATGTATGCCAGACTCTGAAATGCAGTCCAGGTGCAATAAAAAATATAATTACAGGCTCTGCCATCTATATTCGTAGTCTACTGAAAGAGGGAAAATATTATACATATATTTCCTTGATAGTCTTCATGCCCCCTAATTGAAAATGAAAAATAACAACAATTAAAAGTAGAAAATAAGAAAAAAAACCCACTAGCATAAAAGTAGCAGTTTTAAGTGGGTTAGAACAGATCGTAGCAGTGAAAAGATATCAAAACATAGCACTTTTGAAGTTTGATATCTGAAGTATTGGTCATAGAGGAAAATATTAAGCATGTGCACTTGTAAGCATATCTCCCTGTCATGTTTGCAAATATTCTTCATCATATCCTGCAATATACTGCAGCTGCCTAAACTGTCCTATTTTACCACCTTTCTCAGCCACTTTGAGTAAACAACATTTTCTGTTTGCCTGTGAACCTGTTGCAAGGAGGATTTTTGTTAAACCTTATCCTCTCTACTTTTTGTATTGTAAAGTTTGTAAGCATGATGAAGAAACAATGTTATACTGAGCACATGTACACATAAACCTATGCAAATGTATGGCCCATGCTGGAGTCAAAACTTAAGAAAATTTTTATCTTGAATCAGGAAGTAGAGCTTCAAAAACTTTTAAAGATATCTCTACTGGAAATTAAATGTAAATTTTGTTTTTATTGGACTGTAATATTATAGCATCATGGTTAAGACCTAGGGCTTTGAAATCAATTCGTTTGTGTTGGTAACCTGCTGCACTTTAATTTCCTCATTGTCTAAGTGAAATAACATAATAGTAATAATAATACATAGTGATACTTATGGCCTCACAGTTTTATTGTGATTAGTAAATAAAAATAAGATATAACAATATTCTACTATTATTTGATTCTTAGTATTTACTCAGCTATGTTCAAAACTTTTTACTCATATTATCTGGTTTAGTTACTGCAACAATCATTTAGGTAGCTAATATTAAAAACTTTATAGATGAAAAATGGGGGTATCTTGAAGTACATAACTTCTTTAATATAGAACATAACCTTAAAATCCCCAGTAATTAAAAGTGGGGTATTCTAACAACCCACCAAATAGTGGGTCCAGGCTCTAATCTATGTCTCTCTCTCAGCATAGTGCTTGGCACACAATCAGAGATCCCTAAAATTGCTATCTTAATATCAAATATCTCATGAATAAAGCAAACATGAATTTAAACTTATTTGTAAATTAATTTAAATATTGTTTTGAATATAATGATTTTTTTTTACCTCTGAGGTTATCAAAATCAGATTGAAAAATATACCAGTTGCAAAACTATACCTCACACAGAAGAAAATTATTTCTGATCATTCAATATGTCAAAGCTATGTAATCACTGACAGGTTCACAATAGTGACTCTATTCACATATTTGGCATTTGTTGTTGTTTGGGAAATTTCAAATCTCTCCCAAGAAAATAGAAAATGCATTCTGTGATTAAGATTTTTTTATAGAAGTGATAGACATGCTTTAATAATACATGAAATGTAGTCTTATTCTAGGCCTTTTCAGGCAGGCTGGATTTCCAGCATATGTTTAGTAGAAAAAGCTTTCCAGGGACCTTGATGCACTTCTTTCTGATTGTCCTCTACCTAATATGTTCCTAGGAATACCACACATTTTAGAAATTCCTGGAATGAGGCACAAAGTTTGAAAAAGTGGAAATTCTAAAGAATTTCCCTAGAGGTCACATATAAAAGAATGGGAAAAATGACAGATGGGATAAGACCTGGTGTTTTAGTTATCTTTTTTTTGCCACTATGACCAAAACAACCTGACAATAACAATTAGAAGTGGAAAAGTTTGTTTTGGAGCTCACAGTTTCAGAGGTCTCAGTCCACAGAAGGTTGACTCCATTCTTTGGGGTTCGAGGTGTGACAGAACATCATGGTAGAAGAGTGGTTGAGGAAAGTGGCTCAGGTAATGGTACGAAGAAGCAAAGAGAGACCTCCATTCACCAAATACAAAATATATATCCCAGACACATTCCCTTAGGGATCCACCTCCTCCAGCCATACCCTACATGCCTTCAGTTATCACCTAGTTAATCTCTATCAGGGGTTATCAATGATTGGGTTAAGGCTCTCATAACCCAATCATTTCACCTCTATTCCTTCTTACATGATTTCACACATGAATTTTTGTGGACACCTCACATCTAAACCATAACACCTGGGATGAAGACTAAGTTGACCATCATTAATAAATTGAAAATGATTGATTTTAGTTAACCTGATATAATTTAAGGTACACATTTTCCTAACTTGAATTTTTTTTTCTGAAATGGGGACTCTGGAAAGGAAATATCCTGTAGAAATTCCAGGGCAGTGGATGTAGCTTAGTGATAGACTGATTGCCTCTTTGATCTTTGATACCAAACACACACATGAAAACAAATTAGGAACTCCAAGTTAATAATATTTTGCAGGAAACTCTGTGTGCAAGCATTTGTAATTTAATAAGTCAGCATTGCAATATGTGAAAGAATGTGATTTAAATAATATACTCAATAATAAGATGTGACTTAATATTTCTTCTACAATAATGCTTCAGTTAATCATTGTTTTGGACCTTAAGCTTACACTTATATTCAAGACCCACTACATGTTATACAAACAATGAAGAAGGAACAATGCAACATCAAATTGTACAATATAAGGGATTCTGAGAGAAAGCCACTTACCACAGTTTGGAATATATCTTGTACTTCCTTCAGAGACTCACAGTGTCTTGGAATATTCTTAAATTGAGTGTTGTTAGAGTGGTGACAATTACAGGATGAATATTATGATTAACTGTGGGCTTAGAATTATGAGGATGATTAATATATCAGAATGATTAATTTCTCCAAATATTAACAGCTTTGCCATTTGTCAGAATTCTTCACTGTCACTGAGTGGTGTAGTTTACACCTGTAATCCCAGTGACTTGAGAGGCTGAGGCAAGAGGATCACAAGTTCAAACTCAGCTTCAGCTTCAGCAACCTGGCAAAGCACTAAACAACTTAATAAAATATTAAAATATCAATAAAAAGAGCTGGGGATATGACTCAGTGGTAAAGGTTTAAGCACCCCATGGTTCTTCAATTCCTGGTTAAAAAGTTAAAAAAAAAAACACAATCTAAAGAATTTTTCAACTCTTTCTACAAAAGAAAGAATTGGGTATCATTCATTTTAGTCTTAGAGCATCAACAGAACTCACTTTGAAATTCCTAAAAAGGAACTTGATTCACAGGTAAATGATTAGCAGCATTGTATTCTAAAATAAGACACCAAGACCCATTTTTTCAACAACATTTTTTCTTTATTTGCACCAGATGTAAAATAGTGCTTTAAGCCCCAATTGGAATTTTTCCCAATAATAACCAATAGAAGGAGTAAAAAGCCACATCAGTACACTTTTAGCTAGTTCAATCTTCCACTTTATGAAATAAGACTTTCCTACAATTTTAAGGCCCACTTTAATTTAGACATTGAATGAGCTAAAATAACCTATAGTGATCTAGACCTTATGATTTTTTTAGGTGATTACCAAAGATTTTAACTTACGTATTCACTGTGCCAAGAAATTATATCTGTAAAATATGTAACTATAAATATGGGTTAAATTTTTGAATTGTCATATAGGTGTGCATAAAAAGTAAAATCTACAGTACAAATATGTAGTGACTACAATGAATGGAGACCAAGTTTCTTTTTTTACAAATTAAGTGTATAAAATATATTTTTCCTTTTTATCTCTATTTCTTTCCTCAGTTTTATCATTCTGTCTTTGCTAATGGTTTGTGTACATTTGTTTTCCCACCAGTTGTGAGTATGGGTAGAAATGCTCTCAATTTTACATATTCTGTGTTCACCAATTCCAGAAGTGTTAAAGGTCTCAACTCTATTAAATACTTGGGAGCTTCAAGGCTAGAACTGTGAATCAATAAATGAAAGCTTTAAGAATTCTTGTTACAGAAAAAGTAATTGAATTCATTAGACTACAGGGACATAATTGTTGTTAGAAATGCTTTAACAAAGTCTTTTCATGCCAATTCCATTCTTCTACAGACTATTACTGTCAAAGAATTTACCTTTGATTTCTCTTTTCATACTTCAGCTACTTATGCATTTAGTATGCATGTGCTGATGAGAGGATGCCACTTAATATTCATAATAAGAATCTGAGCATAAGGCCACTAAACTTGACCTCTATTGTCTCAGACTATGCTTTTAAGAAATGTCATCACATTTCTAGAACAAGTATCTATACAGCATCATTTCAATATAGAAAAATGTATTTGGCTTTATAATGAAGTGACAAATTACAAAATTAAAAGGAAGAATTTTTAGGCTTTGAAATGAAGCAAATACTTTGCCAGTCAGCATTTCAATAAGGTAAATTGTTCTCAAATCACCTGGATATCTTCATAAATCAGATTCCTATGCTAGTCACCTAGAGATTCTGATTCAGTAAAGCTTGATGATACTGGAGAAGATGTATAATCAGTTTTAGTCAGATATTTTGCTGCCTTAACCAAAAAGTCTGTGAAGAACAATTTCAAAGGAGGAAATGTTCATTTTGGGACTTAGAGTTTCAGAGGTATCAATCCATAAATGTCTGACTCCATTCCTCAGAGCCTGAGGTAAAGAAGGACATTTTTACAGAAAAGTGTGACAACATGAAAGTGTGGGGAGAGAGAGAGAGAGAGAGAGCTCTGCCCAATAAGGATAAAATATATACCCTGAAAATTACGTCACCAAGGACCCCCATCATCTCACCATACCTGCCTACAGTTACCACCAAGTTAATCCCTATGAGGGGATTAATCCATTGATTGGATTAAGACTCTCATAACTCGATCATTTCACCTCTAAATTTTCTTGCATTGTCTTACACGTGAACTTATGGGGGACTTCTATTATGTCAACCATGACAGTCAACAAGTTTCCTGAGAATGTTGTTGTTGCTGTGTTGTATACAACACTTTGAGGATACAGATCTAAGTGTGCAATTACTGAATTTCCACATACTGGGATTCTCATTCCAGCACTTTAATTTTTCATTTTAAAGATACAAAAGCAACAAGGATTATTTTATAATGTGGGTTATTTTTATGCACCATAAATCTCCAATATATATAGAAGCAAATTTTCTCACCATGTCTTTTATCTTAAAATAGAATAGGATAAAATGGAATGAAATGGAGTGGAATAGAATAAAACAGATGAATTAAGTTTTATGAAGTTTTTGTAAGAACAAGTTATTGTCTTTCACTCAGTCTTTCAAAATTAAACTGAATTGTTGAGTTAATAAGGATAAACTTGAAGATATCTTGGCCAATTTGAGGCTTATAAGGCAAATACCACTTTGAAATAAGGCTTTCTTTGGTCCCAATGCTATGCTAAAATCTGTTGATGCAGTGACTTTAGTTAATCCAATTTAAATATGTTCAACCAATTGTATTTAGCAACCAAAGGTATATTTGAACTCTAACAGAATATTTGACATTTACTGTAAAGAAAATGAGAAATTATTTGTGTTAATGCAGCCCAGCCCTTAAATGCAAGTTTGTTCTCAACAAGAGACTGATTCATAAAGGGAAAGCGTCACGATCATTTCTATGGGATAGCCTGGTCCAGGAGACAGAATATATGTCCAGTTTATGCTACTGTTGTTCTTATATTTGAAAATTTGCCCTACAAAAATCTTTGCAATACCCACCTCCTCCCTTTAACCCACACAACAACTTGTAGGTAAGAAGAACACATTTCCCAGGGACCTCTATGCTACTTGAACCACATCACACAGAAACCCTTTTTAAACCATAATATTCCTTGTTAATTACAGTCTCCCCTTCTCCCTGACAGATCTTCTAAGAAGATATGAGGTATCATGAAAATCTGTTTGGACTTTACTTCTTTTCCTCTGAGTCTTGGTCTCTGAATGTAATATTACTTTGTGGGATAAAGAACGTGAAATGTTTACGTATATAAAATTTAAAAGTAAGAGTTGATGTGGTGCCACAAACCTATAATCCCAGCTATGAAAGAGGTTGAGGTAGGAAGATCATGAGTTCAAGGACAGCCTCAGGAATGTAGTAAAACCCTGTCTCAAAATATCAAATAAAAATAGAAGATATGTAGGTCTGTCGTTGAACCCCTCTGGTTTAAATTCTTAGTGCTCAGTGCCAAATAAATAAATAAATAAATTTAATTAAATAATAGCTAGTACTTAAATTTTCCAATGCAGCTAGTCACTCTTACCCCCATATATGTTGCTTATTTCACAGTCTTCATGCTTGTCTGCAGCTAGAATTTGCTTTTATGTACATGACAGTAACTCTCATAGATTAGCACTCATTAAGTGTTGGTTGCATTAAATTAATTTAACAATGAGATAATGCTATATTTTCCACTTGTTGATAAGAAAATATTGCTCACCATATTCCAGTGATCCATCAATGTATGCTTTTAATGGATTTCATGGTTTTTCTAAATCTAAAACTTTTCAGATTTTAATATTGTTTTCATTCACTTCAATTAAAATGTACACTTTTAAGTTAATATTTCTAAGAAATAGTTACTTGTGCACAAAATGTCTAGTTGGAATCATTGTGACTTTGGGAAGCGTTTATGGATATATATATATATATATATATATATATATATATGATTGAATGCACTCATAGTCAGTTATCACATTCTTTTCTCTTTCAAATCCCTGAGCCTGGGGGAGAAGGGCAGGAAAGATGCTTGCATGATTATTAGTTTTTTGAAATTTTGGAAATATAAACACTTTTGAATGCATTTTTTCAGTCTTTTATCTCTTTCGACTCTGCATTTACCTTCACTCATTTTAGTTTCCTTCACGAGAAGATAGAATGAAACACAGTCATGTTTTGACTCAGACTAGGGTAAGATGAACTAGGTTTTGTTAATATATTTATGGGTCACTGTCACATAGAGATAAAATAAGGTTATTATTAGCTATGTTCATATAGACTGACTTTCAGGGATTTTCTTCCCATCCACTGTTTTGACCAAGTATTATGATAAAATAGTAGAGGACTGGAGATTGTGTTGCTATATAAATTTCCCTAATTGTACGCTGCACGAGAAAACTGTGCATGTGTGGGAGGGAGGGATTTGGAAGTCTATGGAGCAAGAAGATGAGGTGTGTGACTTTTTCCTAATCACTAAGCACATGAAACTATAGGCAAAATGGAAGTTTTTTCCTATTGGGAGTAATCAAAAATGAGATGAATATAATAGTAAGCATGCCATAAAATGTATTTTTATTGCAATAACAACACATAGAATCTACTGCATTTCTGTATTTCTCCCCCCAAATCTGTATAAGCTCTACAAAGAGTGATTCCAATTTTACATGAATTTGTATGTTTTATGCATTTCAGCATATCATAGCTTGTTTTAGGGTATGTAAAACATCTTTTTCTAATGAAGTCTGGTAGTTGCAAATGAAAGTACCAACTGCGTAGGAAAGTACTGCTTTAGGGATAGAATTACATTCATCTACAAGTCAATTTATGTAATATTACCTTTGTACACAACTATGTAACTTAATATCATATTACAATAATTGCAACACATATTTGAATTATATTTATGTTATCCTTAATTTCAAGTTAATATTAGACATTTATTCCAAAATTACTGCTCATAACAAATGCAAATACAATGAGATAAAATATCCTGGTGAAAATAAAAAAAAATTACACTTAAAAGTATGAGCTTATCAGATGATTCCAAATACAAATTCTTATTCCATGAGTATACAGTGGGAATTTTCTTTTCTTAAATTTATCTTTATTAGGGGCTGGAGTGGTGGCTCTGTGGTTTCAGCACTTGCCTAGCAAGCACGAGGACCCGGGTTCAAACCCCAGCACCACGTACACAACTGAGTGTTGGAGCAACTAAGACCATGTAAAAAAAACTAAATAAAGTTGTTTCTCTCTTTCTCTGTCTCTCTCACTGTTCCTCTCTTTAAAAAAAAAAATTTTATCTTTATTAGTGCATTATAGTTTTACATAATGTTGGGATTAGTTGTCACATATTTCTGAATGCACACAATTCAGCAAAACAATTTGTTCAATACCGCCCCCATCCCTCTACCTCTCTCTTCCCATCCCCTGATCCTTTGGCTTTCATCTGGGTCCTATATTGTTCCTAAAAAAAACCCAAATAGAGTGACGTAATTCTCATACATGCGAAAAACATTATATATATATATATATATATATATAGAGAGAGAGAGAGAGAGAGAGAGAGAGAGCTATAGTATATAGAGTGACATTTATCATTTATAACTGCTTGGAATGTACCTTGCATTATCTTAGTTCCAATAATTCCCCTTCTCCCTTCCTGTCATCCTTTGTTATTCTTCAAAATATTTGACAATAGGATAAAACATTTAGGTTTTTGTACAGGTATGCAGCATAGCTTGCTCAAATATCTTATGAAGTATATTGCAACTGTATCACATAGATATTAACATTTTACATTTTTGTTCTATGTATCTAAAACATGAGTTTGTCTACTTTACTCCTGAGCCTGGGTTTAGGTCCAGCCTCCACAAATGAAGGATACCATTCCACCCTTGACTTTCTCTGTTTGACTAACTTCACTCAGCATTTCTTCCAATGCCATCCATTTACTTTCAATAGATGTAATATCATTGTTTCTAATAGCTGAGTAGAATACCATTGTATATTTATACCAGAGCTTTTAGATTGATTGATACAGTGAGGGGAATCTGGGTTGGTTCCACAATTTAGCTATTGTAAATTGAGCTGCTATGAACATGGATATTGCTGTGCCACTGTTATGTGCTGATTGTAACTCCTCTGGGGAAATACCCAGAAGAGGAATAGCTGGATTATATGGTGGATCCAACCCTAATTTTTTGAGGAGTCTCCACACTGCTTTCCAGAGAGGCTTGAACAGTCTGCAGTTCCACCAATAGTATGCTAGTGTTCCTATCTCCTGACAACCACTCCAGCATTTGTTATTATTCGTCTTCTTCATCTTTGCCAGTCTGACTGGAGTGAGGTGAAATCTTAAGGTAGTTTTGATTTGCATTTCTCTGATTGCTAGTGATTTAGAGCACTTTCTCATGTATTCATTGGTTTGCTCAATGTCCTCTGTTGAGAAGTTTCTGATTAGCTCTCTGGCCCAATTATTGATTGGATTGTTTGTGTTTTTGTTATTGAGATTTGAGTTCTATGTAAATTTTGTATATTAGTCCCCTGTCAGAGGGATCAAAGGCCATGATTCTCTCTTATTCTGTAGGATATCTCTTCACTGTTTTGTCTATTCCTTTGCCTGTGCAGAAACTTTTTAGTTAAATGGCATCCCACTCATTAATTGTAGGCTGTAGTTCTTTCACTTTAGGATCCTTGTTTAGGAAGTTATCACCAACTGCCATATGCTGGAGTGTTGGTCCTAATTTTTCTTCTAGCAGATGTATGGTAGCTGGCTTAATTCCTAATCCCTTGATCCATTTAAAATTGATTTTTGTGCAAGGTGATAGATAAGGTTCTAATTTCAATTTTCTGCAAGTGGCTTTCTACTTTGTCCAGCATCATTTGTTGAGTAGACTGTCTCTCCTCCATGTTATATTTTGACTCCCTTTGTCAAATTCAGATGTTTAAAGATTTGGGGCTTTGTCTCAGAGTCTTCTGTTCTATTCACTTGGTTTTCATTTCTATTTTGATAGCAATACCAAGCTGTTTATAATATTACAGTTCTATATTATACTTTTAGATCTGGTATTGCAAAATCACCTGTTTCATCTTTCTTGCTTAGAAATATTTTAGCTGTTCTGGGTTTCTTATTGTTCCAAATGAATTTGAGAATTGGTTTTCCTATATCTACAAAGAATGAAATTGGAATTTTGATAGGAATTGCATTGAATCTGTACAGTGTTTTTGGCAGGATGGCCATTATAATTATGTTAATTCTGCCTAACCCAGAGCATGGAACACTTTTCCATCTTCTCAAGTCTTCTGAAATTTTTGTTTTCAATGTTGAATAATTTTCCTTGTCAAGGTCTTTTACTTGTCTTGTTAGATTAATTCCCAAGTATTTTATTCCTTTAGGGGATATTGTAAATGGGACTGATTTCCTAATTTCTTCTTCTTCCCTATTATTGTTAGCATATAGGAAAACTATTGATTTATGGGTGTTGATCTTGTAGTCTGCTACTTTGCCAAATCTGTTTATAAGCTCTATCAGTTTTCTGGTGAAGTTTTTTGGATCTTCCAGATACAGGATCATGACATCACCAAAGAGGGATAGTTTTACTTCCTCCATTCCTAGTCCTATCCCTTTGATTTCTTCCTCCTGTCTGATTGCTCCAGCCAGGGTCTTGATGAATATATTGAATAAAAGTGGTGAAAGTGGGCAGCCTTGTCTTGTTCCTGAGTTCAGTGGAAATGCTTTCACCTTTTCTCCATTAAGTATAATACTAGCTGAGTGTTTGGTATATATGGCCTTTACAAAGTTAAGATAAATTCCTTTGATCCCTATTTTCTCTAGAGTTTTGAGCATAAATGGGCGCTGAATTTTATCAAAGGACTTTTCTGCATCTATTGAGATGATCATATGGATTTGTACTTAATTCTGTTTGAGTGATGAATTACATGTATTGATTTGCATATGTTGAACCAGCCTTGCACACCAGGAATGAAGCCCACTTGATCATGATGAATTATTGTCTTGTTGTGTTTTTGAATGCGGTTTGCAAGAACCTTATTAAGGATTTTTGCATCAATATTCATGAGGGATAACAGTTTGTAGTTTTCTTTTTTTGGTGTATCTTTTAGGTTTTGGTATCAGAATTATGGTTGCTTCATAGAAAGTGTTTGGAAGAGTTCCTATTTTCCAATTTATTGGAATAGATTCATAAGGAGAGATGTTAACTCAACTGCAAAGTATGGTAAAACTCTGCAGAGAATCTGTCAGTTCCTGGGCTTTTTTTCTTTAGAAGACTTTTAATTGCTGTATGGATTTCCGTGCTTGTTATTGGGCTTTTTAGGATTTCAATGTCAATTTGGAATGTTGTATGTGTCTAGAAATTTGTCCATGCCATCCAGATTATCTGATTTAGAGGGGTATAGTTTTTCAAAATATGTTCTGATAATCTGTTTGATTTGAAGGTGTTCAGTGGTGATCATCCCCATTTTGTGGGTGATTTTGTTGATTTGCTTTGATTCTTTCCTTCTTTTAGTTAGATTAGCTAGAGGTCTGTCAATTTTATTTATTTTTTTAAAGAACCAGCTTTTTTGTCAATTTTTTACTGCTTTTTTTGTTGTTGTTCTCGATTTCATTGATTTCAGCTTCGATCTTAATTATTTCCTGTCTTCTGCTGGCTTTGGGATTAGATTGTTCTTCCTTTTGTGGAGATTTGAGCTGTAGCATAAGCTTATTTGTTAGGGATTTCTCCTGATTCTTAATGTGGACACTCAGTGCAATATATTTTATCCTTAAGAATGCTTTCACACTCTCCCAGAGGTTTCAATATGTTGTTTCCTCATTCTCATTCTCTTCCAAGAATTTCTTAATTACTCTTCTCACATCTTCTTCAATCCATTCTTCATTTAATAGGATTTTATTAAATCTCCACATATATGTGTGTTTTGTGCCATGGTTTTATTGTTAATTATTAGGGTCATGGCATCATGGTCTGATAGGATACATGGAATAATATCTACTATTTTATATTTGCTGAGATTTCCTTTGTGAACTAGAATATGATCTATTTTAAAGAAGGATCCATGTGCTGCTGAGAAGAAGGCATACTCTGCTGATTTGAGGTGGAATATTCTGTAAATGTCTGTTAAGTCTGTTTGATTTATGGTGTTATTTATACTGGAGATCTCTGTATTGCTTCTTTGTTTTGATAATCTGTCTACTGGTGATAAAGGAGTGTTAAAGTCTCCAGCATTATTGTGTTGAAGTCCACAAGGGGATTTTTATCTTGGTATATTTTTTCCACATTGTGGGGAGCATTGGTGTTTCGAGAGTATATATTTACCTCCTGTTATATTGTTCCCTTTACTAGTATGTAGTGGTCTTATTTATCTCTTTTGATTAATTTATGTTTGAAATACACTTTGTCAGATATAAGAATTGTAAATCCAGGTTGTTTTCTTGGACCATATGCCTGGTAGATTTTTTCCATCTTTTCACCTTTAATCTGTGGGTGTCACTGGCTGTAAGATGGGTTTCCTGTAAGTAGCACATTGTTGGATTTTGCTTTTTGATCCAATCTGCTAGTCTGTGTCTTTTAATTGGTGCAGTGAGACCATTCATATTTAGTGTTAGACTTGTTATGTGGTTGTGGTTCGTATTCATTGTGTTTTATTAGTAAATTCTGTGCTGTCTTGGTTGTCTAGTGATAGGATGTATCTTTATTGAATTTCCTCTGATTGTGGGTTTCGAGGAATATTAGCTTGTATCTGTACTTTATCATTGAGAATTCTTTGTAATGCTGGCTTTCTGTTCATGAATACTACAAGTTTGTTCTTATCAAGTAAAGTTCTTATTTCCCCCTCAAATTTGTAGTTGAGTTTTGCTGGGTATAGTATTCTTGGCTGCATGTTGTGAACATTTAGGCATTGAAAGATCTCCTTCCAAGATCTTCTTGCTTCCAGAGTCAGGACTGAAAAGTCAGATGCGATTCTGATTGATTTGACTCTGAATGTGATTTGGTGTTTCTCCCTTGCCACTTTCAATGTTCTTTCCTTGATTTCCCTGTTGTAAATTTAGAATATGATGTGTCTTGGTGAGCTTCTCATTTGATTAGGCCTATTGGGTGTCCTATAAGCTTCCTGGATGAGTATATCTGACTCTATTTTATATGGGCAAAATTTTCTTTACCAATTTCCTTGAGAATATTCCTCATCCCATTTATTTGTGTTTCAATTTCTTCCTGTATGCCAAATTACTCTTAAATTGTTTCT
>PVKS010040463.1:0-16621 GCA_004027875.1 Aplodontia rufa | reverse complement strand
GGTGATGGGGAAGATGGGGGAACCATTCCAGAAGCCGATGTTATTCCTACACTAGATACCCATTTAACACATGAGTTCTTCTGGGGGAAACTGCATTAGATGAAACCCATAGTAGCTTATCTATGTGTTAGCATTACCCCTGGTTAATAAAGTTTATACACAATGATTGCTACATTTTTGACAATGTTTCCCCCTCATCTGTATCCTGTATCGCAATATACTTCTAATAAATGTGGAAAAAAAAATAAAATAAAATACAACACCAAAAAAAAAAGAAAGCCACTGTTCTATTTTTATCACCATAGATGTTTTATACTGCTTTGAACTTTATGTAAATGAAATCATAGGATGTGTTCTTTTCTGTTTGACTTCTTTCACAAAATGTTTTTGAGATATCACTGTTTCATTCTTTTTTATTAAAAAGTAATATTCCCTAATGTGAATATACTGTAATTTGTTTATTCCATTGAAGGTTTGGTTTGTTTCTAAGTTTTCACTATATGAATAAAGCTGCTATGAAACTCTTAACAGTTTTTTTTTGTTGACTTTAGTTGAGGATTTTTTGCATAGAAATATCACTGCATCTCATCTAAATTATCTTAAGCTGGTCTTATTCATGTGGTTCATTTTTTCATTAGGAAAGTGATTTTGTGCTGGATTGTAAGAAAATAATGTCAAACAAGATGGAGAAAATTCTTGGTCTTAGTGAGACTATGTTTTAGTGGATGGAGATATAAACATAGAGCATAACATTAAGATTGCTACCATGTTTGGTAACTGTTATGAAGGGAAAGGGAAAAAAAACCCCTAGATGTGATATTTAAGAAAGTCTGAAAACACACTTGCTTAGTGTAATGAACAGAAACTACTCTGAGGGTATAGCATTTGTGGTGACATTAGAAAATTAAAACTTAGTTTTTCTGGACTATAATCCCAGTGACTGAGGAGGCTGAAGCAAGAGGATCATATGCTTGAGGCCAGTCTCAACAACTTAGTGAGGCTTTGAGCAACTTAGAGGGACCCTATCTCAAAATCGAAAAACAAAAAAGGTTGGAGATGTAGCTGAGTATGCATGTATGTATGCATAAATACATAATAAATAAATATCCTTTATGAACCCTCAGTGGAAGAAGGTTACAGGCAGAATGAGCTGAATGTTCAGAGACCCTGATGGGGATTTGGCATATTGGAGAAAAGGAGAGGAGAGTTAATGTGCTTAATTTAGCCTGTTGGAGAAAAGGAGAGGAGAGTTAACGGACAAAGGAAGAGTAGTATATGGTGATGCTGAAGAGGTAAGTATGGGCTAGTTCCTTTGGGATCTGGTAGAACATGGAAAGGAATTTCAATTTTATTTCAAGAATAATGGTAATTGTAGAGCTTAAACAAGAGAAGCATTCATTCACATTTTAGACAGTTCTCTGGGGCTGCTACATGGGGTGTAGCAAAAATAGAAGTTGGGGGACTAATTAGAAAGTTATTACCATTGAGAGGTGATGGTAACTTGGACTATGGGCAATAAGGAGAGAAGCAAATACTTCCAGGATATATTTTGAGGGTTTCTAGAAAGACAGAAATTATTGTTCCCTTAGATAATTGGCAAGGAAGAAAAGAAAGATTTTAGCCCAAAAAGCTGGACATTGCCATTTACTAAAGTAAGGAGAGTGAAGAATAAGACATGATGATTGAAGTGGGAAGTGGAAAGCAAGAATTTTACTCATATCTGTTTAATGGACTTAGGTTTACCAGTGTTTTACATTTTCACCATAAATCATATTACCTTAAGCCAACAACACCCTAAGCACCCAAAGCCAAAAAACTACATTTTAGTGTGCTGTGTGTTTCTGTTCCTTTCAGATGAATTACATACCACCAATATAATCATTGTGCTTATTGCTTTTTATTAATGTAATAACATAATCCATTAGGTCTCATGTAAGCTGATGAATACTGAGGTTAAAAAAGAGATGTCTTGTCTGAAAACAACATTGTTATCTGAACATTAAACAAGTGATTTGTTTGGAAAATAACTTGAAAAATCAGAATTGGAGTTTTAAAAATTGCTGTAGAATTAAGTATGAGCAATTCAGCTGTAAAAGATCAAGAAAAGTTACAAAAATCTAGATGTACTCTGCATTTGTTAATGACTTTATCTTGTTCTGTTTTCGGTAACATGAAATTTGAAATCGTAGGGTAATTCTCAAGCATTATTTCCACTGTTCTCTCTGATCAACCCATTCCATATCAGCCAGCAATTCATTATATTGTGGTTTTTGAAGAAAGAGGATAATAGTATCTGTAGGTCCACATTCAAAGAAAGTATTTTGTTCCTGGAAGAAAAGATTAGTTAATGAATGATCCTGTGTGTTTTAAATGATTAAAAAAATGTTCAAGGTATTGTGTTAGTTTAGCTATCCATCAGAGTGACAAAATACCTGAGATAATGAGCTTATAAGTAAGAATGGATCACAGTTTTAGAGGCTTCAGTCCATAATGAGTTGGCTTGTTGCTTTTGGTAGCATATTGTGGTGGGGGCACATGGTTGGGGAAGTTGCTCCCCTCATTGAGCAAGGAAGTAAAGAGAGAAAAGAAGGGGATAGGGTCTCAATATTTCCCTCCAATGAAATAACTCTTCTACTAGGGTTTACCTCTTAGAAAGGTTCCACTATCTCCCAAAAGTGCCACAATCTTTCAACTATGTCTTTATTTGGGGGACACTTATCAAAAACCATGGCAGGTATTTTTTTTTTTTTGTCGTCAAGATTCTGTTCTTCATCTAGAGATTTTTCAACTTTTGAAACATTTAACCAAGCACTTGTCATATTGGATAAGAGAATTTGTGTTAGAAAGCTTGCTATGGCAGGTAGAAATATTAACTATGGAGTTTGTTAATATGAGCAGCTCCCTGTTCATGGAAAAGAGCTTTTGTTTATGGGCTGGGTGGGAGGGAGATACTTATTTAGAAATCATTGGCATCAAAAGGAATATAAGTCCACTTAGATTAGATAAGAGGTATGAAAATTGAATCCTGGGCCAGTTCAACATAAAGTTGGGTGGAGGAGGGACCAGCCAAGAAAAAAAGAAGGATCAGCCAGTGAGACAGAGGTACAACCAGAAGGAGTACCTAGGAAGCTATGAGGGGATCTTTATAGAGAAAGTCATTACGTGGATCAAATGCTGTTAAGAAGATCTAATCAGACAGAAGACTGGCCATTGGATTTGGCACCCCGAGACTGTTGATCTAGACAGGCATGGTTTCTTTAACAAAGTGGAATTGGTTCATCAGGAAGAAGGGTAGAAATAACTATTGAGAATTTTGCCATGGAGTGCCAAAAGAGAAATCATATCAAGAATTAGCAGCATTGCCATTCTGTGAATTAACTGTCAATTCTGCAAATTCAGTGAATAATTTAACATCTGGTATCTCCATTTTCTTATTTTGAAATGAAAATAATGATATTCTGTCCCCCCCCAAAGTAGTGGTTTTTTTGTTATCAATTGAGGGAGATGGGAGTGGTCATTAGGTGGGTATATAGTATAAAGCATAAGTGGAAACAGGTTTTTGTAATTTCCTTTCCCACAATAAATATGTCCCTTGTTACTACAAATTGATATTGGGTTAAACAGTCTTCACATAAATTGAATAAAAGTACATTTCACATTTCATTTCTACTTTTAAGATGTTGTATACATTTTAAGGTGTAGTATTAAAAAATGAGCAATTAAAATTCTTAGTAATCATCCAGTCTTAGTAATTGACATTTCTGTTTCATCCTTGGTTATTTTCTGTTGACTCAGAGGGAAGATATTCTGGAGGAGGAAGAAATTCTTATTTAACTCTTGTATCATATTTTTATATGAAATAGTAGTTGTTAACTCTCTGTTCTGTTCTCTTCTTTGGGTTGACCAACTCTTTTGGATTTTTCTTTTATACTTTTCTTTCCCTAATATATAGATAGTTTCTGTACTTTGCATGGTAGTGTTAAACATGAAGCCTGACTATGTTAGCTGAAACCAAGCTAAGTGATCTTAGAGGCAAAAAATTACACTTCTTCCATGACTTTTAAATATTTGTATCAGAATGTTAAAATCTCTTTTACTGTTGGTTGTAAATGTATAGGGAAATGGAAAAGAAGTGCAAAAAACCAGTATTTATTTATTACATTAAGCAATAGAAACATCAAGAAATTGTTTTATTTCTTCAGTAAAAAACTACCAAGAATAATTTGAGAATTGATTGCCATTTTCTTAACATGACACCTAGGATATGCAGTGAGCATCTTTCCTGTTGTGGTAAATTATTTCTAATTCAGATCAGCTTTTGACTTTTCCCTTTGTTTTTTCAGTGTTAAATAGTTCTGAGTTCCTTTACTGTGGAACTTTTGGCAGTGTCACTTCCTTTGGGACATTTTTGTCCATTTTGTTACACTATATTCCTTGATAAGTTCATCTTGACTAAGTTCCTCTGGCTGCATTTTTAGTCTTTTTTTTTAAGTATCAAAAGAAAGCTTTAATTTATCAAGGATTTTAGGTATTCCAAATTTTTAAAATATTTTAGCAGCAAGTTAAAACCAGAAAGGCATGCAGCCCAGCAAACTATATTTATTGTGTTAATGTCCCATTTGTCTTCTGGGAAACTAACTAAAGGTCATTTGTTCTTCATGGCAAGTGTTGAAACTAGTTTGCATTGAAGATCTAACTTAAAGGAACAATCTGAAACCTCTGAGTGACCTTTTTATGCCAACACAGATGTCCAAATCTCCTTTTTATTTTTTGATTTAACATAGTCTTACATATTGGAGGGAATTGTTGTTACATATTCAAGAATGCATGGATATTGACAGAGTAATTTAAGGCCGATCCTAGTTTAGGATCTACCCTGCTTCATCCATTCCCCAACCTCATGCTTCCTCTGTAATATCCCATGCTGTAGATAGAAATGAGCATATACATGTACATTAATTTTTAAAATTTCTGAGTTTCTCTGCCTGCCTGTGTGTAGTTTGGCTTCTCATGGGAGTTGAGTATTTTCAGCTGCATTGAAGAACCTCCTTTTCCCTCCTCCTCTTCCCTTAGTCCCTCCCTTCTTAACCTACCTTCATAGTTATGGTTCCTCCAGCTTATGTGAAATTTCAACTATGGTGAGCTTATTCATTAAACTTAGCTAACTTTCTTCCTATCTTAGTTTTTTCTCTAGCTTCCATTTTTCTCTAGCTCTCCATTTTTGGGGTATTTCACTCAGTATGATTTGTTCCATTTCCATCCATTTAGGTGTAAATGTTATGATATTGTTCTCATTTCAGAGAAGAAACACACTGTGTGTGTGCGTGTGCGTGTGTATATGCATATATATATGTCTATACGTATGTGTGTGTATGTATATAAATATGCACACAGACACACACACACACACACACACACACACACACACATATATATATATATATCTCACAGTTTTTGAATCCATTTGCCAAGGGGGATCTGGGTTGGTTCCATAGTTTAGCTGTTATAAATTGAGCTGCTATAAACATTGATGTAGCTGTGTCACTGAAGTATGCCAATTCTAGCTCTTTTGGGAGAATACCCAGGAGTGGGATAGCTGGGTTGTAAAGTTCCATCCCTAGTTTTTGGAGGAGTCGCCACTCTGCTTTCCAAAGTGGCTGTACAAATTTTCAGTCCAACCAAGAGTGTGTTAGTTTTCCTTTCTCCCCACAACCCCTTCAGCATCTATTATTGTTCATATTTTTGCCACTCTGAGTGGCATGAAGTGGAATCTCAGTGAAGTTTTGATATGCATTTCTGTGATTGGTAGAGATGTAGAACATTTTCTCATATGTTTATTGGCTTTTTGGACTTCCTCTTTTGAGAAGTTTCTGTTTAGTTCCCTAGCCCATTTACTGATTGGATTATTTGTGTTTTTTTATTTTCAGTTTTTTGAGTTCTTTTTGTATTTTGGATATTAGTCCCCTGTTGGAGACATAGCTGGCAATGCTTTTGTTTCTTCCATTTTTAGGTTCTTTCTTACACTCTTGACAAATTCTTTTGCTGTGCAGAAGCTTTTTAGTTTCATGGCTTCCCATTCATTGATTCTTGGCTTTAATTCTTGCGCTAGGGGAGTCTTTTTAAGGAAGAATGTGCCTCCACCAATGTGGTGGAGTGTTGATCCTATTTTTTTTCTAGCTATTGTATAGTTGTTGGTTTAATTCCTAATTTTTTGATCCATTTTGGTTTGGTTTTTGTGCAGGGTGAGAGACAAGGGTCTAATTTCAATTGCATATGGCTGTCCAGTTCATCTAGTACCATAATGTTCAATAGGCTGTCTTTCCTCCACTCTATTTACCTCCTTTGTCAAATGTCAGATAGTTAA
Source organism: Aplodontia rufa (assembly GCA_004027875.1). NCBI lineage: Eukaryota > Metazoa > Chordata > Mammalia > Rodentia > Aplodontiidae > Aplodontia > Aplodontia rufa. Next base: position 10,257 of record PVKS010040463.1, on the reverse strand, counting down.
CAACTTGTTGTTTTGTCTCAGTGCCTTCTAGTGTATTCCATTGGTCTTCATGGCTTTTTTGATACCAACAACATGCTGTTTTTGTTACTATAGCTCTATAGTATAATTTCAGGTCAGGTATTGTGGTACTTCCTGCTTCCTCTTTCTTGCTTAGTAATGTTTTGACTATTTTGGGTTTCCTGTTATTCCAAATGAAGTTGAAAATTGCTTTTTCTATATCCATGAAGAATGTCATTAGTATCTTGATGGGAATTGTGTTGAATCTGTTCAGGGCTTTTGGCAGAATGGCCATTTTAATTATTTTGATTCTGCCTAACCAAGAACATGGAATGTTTTTTCATCTTCTCAGGTTGTCTTCCATTTCTTTTTCTTAATAGTTGATAGTTTTCATTGTAGAGGTCTTTTATATCCTTTGTTAGATTAATGCGCCAATATTTTATTCTTTTTGAGGTTATTGTGAATGGGATGGATTTCCTGATTTCTACTTTGGCAAGAATTGCAGCTGGAATATAGAAAAGCTCTTTATTTATCAGTATTGATCTTGCAACAGCCAGTTTCCTAAATTCTTTTATAAGCTCTAGAAGTTTTCTGATAGAGCCTTTTGGGTCTGCCTGGTATAGGATCATGTCATCGGCACACAGAGATAGCTTGATTTTCTCTTTTGCTATTTGAATTCCTTCTCTTGTCTGATAGCTCTGGGTAGGGTATTAAACACTATATTGAATAAGAGTGGTGAGAGAGTACAGCCTCGTCTATACCTGACTTTAGTGGGAATGGTTTCAGTCTTTCTCCATTAAGTATAATGTTGGCTATGAGTTTGTCACAAATGACTCTTCCAAAATTAAAATATCTTCCTATCTTGTCCAGAATTTTAAACATGAATGGGTGTTGAATTTTATCAAAGGCCTTTTCTGCATCAATTGAGATGATCACATGATTTTAGTCTTTAAGTGGTGAATAACATTATTGATTTGCGTATGCTGAACCAGCCCTGAATTACTGGAATGAAGCCCACTTAATCGTGATGTATTATCTTTTTGATGTGTTTTTGGATGTGGTTTGATAGAATTTTATTAGGAAATTTGTGTCTGTGTTCATCAGGGAAATTGGTCTATAGTTTTCTTGATGTGTCTTTGTTGGATTTTGGTATCAAGGTTATGTTTGCTTCATAAAAAATATTTGGGAGGGTTTCATCCCTTTCAAATTCATAGAATACCTTACTAAGGAGAGGTGTTAATTCTTCTGTTAAGGTCTGGTAGAACTCTGCTGAGAATCCATTAGGCCTGAGGTTTTCTTTTTTGGAAGGCTTTTGATTGCTATTTCAATTTAGCTACCTGAGATTGGTTTGTTTAGATTTTCAATGTCCCCCTGTGTTAATTTGGGAATGTCATATATGGCTAGGTATTTCGTCCTTATCCTTCAGATTATCAAACTTGGAAGAGTATAGTTTTTCAAAATAAGTTCTGATAATCCTCTTAATTTTGGTTGAGTCAAATAGTGTTGTCTCAATTTTCATTTTTGATTTTGTTGATTTGCTTCACTTCTGTCTTCCTTTTGGTGAGGTTGCCTAGGGGATCTGTCAATTTAATTTTTTTTCAAAGAACCAACTCTTTGTTTTGTTGATTCTTTGTATTGTTTTTTTTTTGTTCCCAATTTCATTGATTTCAGCTCTGGTTTTAGTTGTTTCCTGTCTTCTGTTGGATTTGGGATTGGATTGTTCCTTTTTTTTTTTTAAATAAAGAAAGAGGGACAGTGAGAGAGACAGAAAGTGAGAAACAACTTTATTTAGTTTTTCACATCGCCATCATTGCTCAAGCACTTGCTTCAACACTTAGTTGTGTATGTGGTGCTGGAGTTCAAACCCGGGTCTTTGTGCTTGCACGCAAGCGCTAAAACTGCTGAGCCACTGCTCCAGCCCCAGTTGTTCCTCTTTTTATAGGGAGATTTGAATTGGAGCTTGTTTTTTATTTGGTCTCTTTCTCTCAGTGCTATAAATCTTCCTCTGAAGAATGCTTTCATACTTTCCCAGAGATTTCGATAAGTGGTATCATCATTGTCATTTGTTTCCAAGAATTTCCTGATTTCTGTTCTTATTTCATCTTTGATCCATTCTTCATTTAAGAGGGTATTATTCAGTCTCCAAGTATTTATGTACTTTCTGTTTTTCTTGCCGTTAATTGCTAAGATCATACACCTTTGTGATCTGATGGGATACAAGGGATTTTATTAAGTTTTTTTGTATTTGCTAAGATTCCCTTTGTGAACTAGGATAGGATTTATTTTGGGGAAGTGTCCATGTGCTGCTGAGAAGAAGGTAAATTCAGCCAAATTGGGATGGAATATTCTGTGAATGTCTGTTATGTCCAATTGATTAATAGTCTTTAGGTTAGAGACATCTGTATTGATTTTTTTGCTTTGAAGATCTGTGTATTGTTGATAGTGGTGAATTAAAATTCCCCAGTATTATCATTTTGAAATTGGTGAGTGGTTTAATGTCCTTGAGTACATTTTCTATATATTTAGAGGGGTTGCAATTGTGGGCATAAATGTTAACTATTGTTATATCTTCTTGAAGTATTATTCCTTTCACCAAGATGTAGTGTCCTTTATCCCTTCTGACTAATTTTTGGTCAAAATTAACTTTGTTGGATAGAAGGATCAGAAAACTGCTTTGCTTTCTTGGGCAATATGCCTGGTAGGTTTTTTTTCTCCAAACCTTTCATCTTTATTCTGTCTGTTTTGGGGTGTGGGGTGTGTCTCCTGTAGGCAGCATATTATTAGATTTTGGTTTATGATCCAGGCTGCTCATCTGTGACTTTTGATTGAGGCATCGAGTCCATTCATGTTTAGTGTTAGAACAGATATGTGATTTTGGTTCCCTGTCATTGTGACCTTTGCTATATTTTTTGCCATCTTGGATATCTTTTAGTGAATTATGTTTTTATTGACTGTCCTCTAATTATAGGCTTTGGGAGTTGTTAGCTTGTTCCACTTTTTGAAGTTTGTTTTTGAGTATTCTCTGTAGAACTGAGAATTTTGTTCAGTTATGTTGCTATCTTGTTCCTAGCATGGAAGGATTTCATTTCCTCATCAAATTTAAATTGAATTTTCCAGGGTATAGTACTTTTGGCTGGAAATTATTTTCTTTTAATATTTGAAAAGTACTGTTCCATGCTCTCCTTTCCTTTATTGTCTGAGCTGAGAAATCCACTGTAATCCTTTTTGGTTTGCCTCTGAGCATGATTTGATATTTTTCTCTTACTGCTTTTAAAATTTTTTTTCTTGATTTCTCTGTTTTTCATTTTGTATATGATATGTCTCAGTGAATTTCTCATTTGGTTAGGTCTATTTGGTGTCCTATAGGCATCTTCTTTTTTTAATTAAGAAATTTATTTGTTGAACAATCAAAAATGCTTCCAATGAAACAATATGATATATATATATATTCTGAAAATTAGATTTACCCTATAGACCCCCCCCCCATAATATTCCACCCTTATCCGTCCCTCCTCCTCCCTCCTTCCCAATACATTTCTAGAAATGCCTTAGGTTGTGTGTCACAACACTTTTTCTGGGTTTAATACATGAGAGTTGACCACCTTTGACACTGGCCAAGATCTAGCTCCAAACATGACAGATGAGTGAGGACCTTCGACCCTTGGTTCTCTGGGATACGCTGACTTCACTCAGCATGATTTCTTCCATAGCCATCCATTTATCTTCAAAGGCTGCAATATCATTGTTTCTAATTGCTGAGTAGAACTCTGTGGTATATATGTACCACAGTTTTTGGATCCATTCATCCAGTGAGGGGCATCTGGGTTGTTTCCGTAATTTAGCTATTGTAAATTGAGCTGCTATGAACATCGATTTCGCTGTGTCGTTGTCATGTGCTGATTCTGAATCCCCTGGAGAAATACCCAGGAGAGGAATAGCAGGATCATATGGTGGATTCATCCCTAAATTTTGAGGAATCTCCACCCTGCTTTTCAGAGGGGCTATACCAGTCTACAGTTCCACCAACTGTGTGCTCGTGTACCTATCTCTCCACAACCCCTCCAGCGTCTATTATTGTTTATTTTCTTCATTTTTGCCAATCTGACTGGCATGAAGTGAAATCTTAATGTAGTTTTCATTTGCATTTCTCTGATTACTAGTGATTTAGAGCATTTTCTCATGTATTCATTGGCTTGATCAATGTCCTCTATTGAGAAGTTTCTGTTTAGCTCTTTGGCCCATGTATTAATTGGGTTGTTTGTATTTTTGAAGTTGAGATTTTTGAGGATTTTGTAGATTCTGGATATGAAATCCATGTCTATCTTATTTATTTTTTCAAAGTACCAGCTCTTTGTTTTGTTGATTCTTTTTATTGTTTTTTTGTTCTCAGTTTCATTGATTTCAGCTGTGTTGTTGATTATTTCCTGTGTTCTGCTGGGTTTGGGATTAGATTGTTCTTCCTTTTATAGGTATTTGAGGTGAAGCATAAGCGTATTCATTTGGGATCTCTGTTCATTTTTAATGTGGGCATTCAGTACTATAAATTTTCCCCTTAGGAATGCTTTCATGCTGTCCCTGAGGTTTCAATATGTTGTGCTTTCATTTTCATTCTATTCCAAGAATTTTTTTGATTTCTATTCTCATGTTTTCTTGGATCCATTCTTCATTTAATAGGGTATTATTCAATCTCCAATGTATATGCATGTTTTCTGTTATGATTTTTGCTGTTGATTGCTAGGGTCATGGTGTTATGATCTGATAGGATACACAGAATAATAGCTACTTTTTATGTTTGCTGAGATTTCTTTTGTGAACTTGAATATGGTCTATTTTGGAGAAGGATCCATGTGCTGCTAAGAAGGTGTATTCCACTGATTTGTGGTGGAATATTCTATAGATGTCTCTTAAGTCCATTTGATTTATGGAGTTGTGTAGGCTGGAGATTTCTTTATTGGGTTTTTTGTTTGTTTGTTTTGATGATCTGCCTACATCAACAGAAGAGTGTTGATGTCTGTCAGTATTATTGGGTTGAGATCCACAAGTTGTTTTATGTCATGGAGTGATTTATTCACATAGTTGAGAGCATTGTTATTTGAAGAGTATATATTTACTATGGTTATATATTCCCATTGTAGTGTTCCATTTAGTACTATGTAGTGGCTGTCTTTATCTCTTCTGACTAATTTAGGTTTGAAATCTACTTAGTTGGATATAAATATGTGCAACAGCAGCTTGCTTTCTTGGGCTATATGCATGGTAAATGTTTTTCCGTCCTTTCATCCTTAATCTGTGGATGTCATTGGCTGTTTGATGAGTTGTATATTTAGTCTTGAATGGCAGAGTCATTTGTTTCTTCTTTTACTGTTTATCTTTTATTCAAATTGGACTTCTGGCTTTACCACCTTTCATTTCTTTCCTTCACTTACATCTGTTTTGTTTTAATAATTAGTTTTTGGAAATTATTGTGTAGATTTGTCAGAGGACAAAGAAGCAACATAGCTACACACTTTGCTGTCTGTGCATATTGACCCATCATAGAGAGACTGGGAAAAGCCTATGACATGATTAGTTGCTGATCATGGTGTAGATCACATATTTATAGTGGTTCATCATGAACTGAAGAGCTAGAAGTAAAGCCTGTACTTTATATAATAACACATAGTTAATAATATAGCCTGGTAGCAGAGATTTGAACTATGTGGTTGTATTATTTAATGCAACTGTGGTAACCAAAATTCATATGTGTTAGTAAAGCAAGGACTGTGTTTCTATAAAGGAACCTGGACTATTTTCCTTCAATTTGAGTTTTGCTCATCCCATATTAATGGTGCGGTTCAGCATGTTTCCATATCCTTTACAATTTCTACAAATTAGCTTCTGGACCTTCCCTGACAACATTGTCATAGACTCTCACTGTTGTTACGATACTTATCAAGAAGTACCTGTGGTATGTGTGAAGAGGTAATTACTTGTTTTAAATTCATTTTGTGTTTTGATACAATAAGTAAAAGGTACTTGTGTTGATACTTCGTCATATTTAGAGGAAAACTTTCTTAGAATTAAGTGGTTAACTCATTGGGAATTTCTATGCCTGGCTGATGCCACTGGACTGACAGTCACTACATAACTGAGAACTGCTTGATAAAAGAGGAGACCCTCACATTTAGAAAACAGACTCAATGAACACCATAACCTAGATTTCAAAAATATCAGTTTCAAACAGCTAGTCCTGGACATGAGTGGAAGGGACTCTTAAGAGTATTAAAGGAGGTTGGGGGTATTGTTTGATCTCAACATTTTTGATTTTTCAAGCCTCCTTTTTTTTCTCTTCATTTTTTCACAAGCATATTGCCTAAATAGTTTCCATCTCTTTTTCTTTAATAACAGATTTTACAGTTGAATGTATATAGTTATTCTTTGCCTCCCCTACCACTTTTAAGAAGTAATTTAAGTTTTCAATTAATTTCATTGGCTTTCAGATATAGCAATACTTGTATAGGATATGGAAATAAATGTTAATCAGACTTTTTTTGTGTGAATATCTTTCAAATTCTCTAATGTCTAATAAACAAATTAAGAAAAATTTTCAATTATTTGGTGTTCTTATACCATGTTGTATGTTCAAAACCACTGTAAAGAGATGCTGCAATGTTTAATTTTGTGTTCTTTAGCCACGACATAGGGACATCAAATTGGCCACATGTTTCAGAAAGGAAATGTTGGGCCTTGCTTTGTGCACTTCATATAAATATGTTCTATTCTTTTGAAGTATATTGTGGGTAACATTTTTCGCTTTTATCCACCATCTTGAAATTATTATGTAAACGCTTAGCTGTATCATACTAAATCACTGTATTATTTGGGTGAGAGGTAGGGTAAGATCAAAGAAAATAAATGCACAAAAAACAACATGTTTTCCTCAGATTGTTCTATTTGTATTTTTGTGTACATGTCTGTGCATTATGTGTGCATATAAAGGAGTCATTAGCCTTCTCTGGAAATTCACATCTCTTGATCTGCAGTCCTCTTTGTGTTTCTCAAGAAGATGGTTAGTATGTGAATAACAAATAAACAGAAGTAGGAAGGTTCTTTGACTTCTCTTTTGCATAAAGAAATATACATTACATATTTTTTCTTATAAAACTAAAAATTCTTACCATGAAGTGATTATCTTCTGTTTGAAATAATTTCTTTAATTATAGGTAACATATTTTCCTCATCTAAAGTTATTTTGATTAACTGGGTGAACCTATGGATTGTGCATAGATAAGAAGGTAGGTTAGTAGCTTAATGAAATGTATTACCTTATACATTACCGTAGGTTACAGAGCTTGATGATTGGTATTTCTTTTCATTATCATTCCTTAAATGTTTGTGGTTTGCAATACTTTAATGTTCATTCATCAATATCTAAATCTGACATTTTAAATCTTTTACTGCTGGATAATTGCAGTATATTCTTCATGTTTAGGAAAAATTTCTAAGTTCCCATAGAAGATTCAATTGCTAGTGGTTGGGTTTCTTCCCAGCTCTTTCTTCAATCTATAGTTCACTAAACCTTAACTCTATGGATCTTAAGTTATAGACCAGATAAAATTGAGGCAAGGAGCCAGTGTTAACAAATCTTAACTCCTATTTGTATTTTGTAATAAAAGTAACTTGTGGTTTTCCAGAATACTTGTTGTAAGTTGACATCAGATATTTTCAACTTTGTAAATCCTTCCTCATTTTTAGTATGTAACAACTCAAAAAAACCTCCTTTAATTTTTAGTATTTTACAGACTAAATGGAGGGAAAAACCAGCATTCCTTTATTATCATTGGAATAGTCACAGTTGATCCTGTATGTGTAATATAGAAAACACCATCTTGTAGCTTTCCTAATAGGAAATACCTACAATGAATGGATTCATTGGGAGTATAGATAGAAACTTTCTTATCTGGAAGTTGGCATAGGCATAGTCCATGTGTTAATAACATCAAACATTAGGAGAACTTTTAAATATGTCTTAATATATTATGATGGTATTACTATGCACTATGACCTGAGTTCACCCCTATACGACATGATGATAACGGACACATGAGACCTGCAGAATAAACCAGTACATGAAAAGATGAATGTGTACACACACACACACACACACACACACACACACACACACACACATACATAGGTATTAAGTATAAGAATATTTTTAGATCAGAAGATAAGAACCAGTGCTTAATTAGCTTGAAGGAAAATTTAGTATTTAAAGGCTTGGTTGGTTTACCTCTTCTCTGATTGGCCTAGAAAGATTTGAATAAATAGTGAGATATCAGGAACTATTTAAAATTCATCTAAGAACAAAATTACTTGAGAAGTGGAGGGAATAGTGTAATAAGTGGAGTTTGGCTGGAGGAAAGCAAGAGTTCTATCTAGGGTTGCCATTCTGCAGCCCAGAGAGACTGGTAAATATTGAACCTGGTTTTAGTTTCCTCAGAGGTAAAGTTGGTATGTTGATTTTCATGGTGCTTTCCAGTTTAACAATTCTCTATTTTTTTTTTTTTGGCAGTGTCAATTTTGTCCAGACTCTCTTTATTCTCTCATTAAAAGATTCTTTATTCTAGTGGATCCTAAACCTGACTGACATTAGATTCATCTGGGGAATTTTAGAACTACAGATTCTTAGAGACTATCAGTCTGGATGGGTAAGCTATCAGGCTAATATTTGAGGTCATTGCTTTATTCTTTCTAATCTGTCACAGTGGGCTTAGGAAAATACCCATGTAGTAATCATTTAAATAAACACAACATTCTGTAAGAAATTGGGAATTGCACAAGTGAATTCAGTTAACTTCATATCTAACTCATTTAGGTCTTCTCTGGATAGACCACAACTTCTTGGAGTTGTAGCTCTTTCTCTTTGCTCAAAGGTTTGGTCCCTGTTTATTTTTATTGTCCACAGTTCAGAGCTTCACCAAGCAGCCAGATGCCTCAAGTCAGGTGTCTTGCTCTTGTATTCCCCATGTCTAGCACAGTTCTGCCAACAGCAATGAAATTTTGTTTGAACGGATGCATCTAAATCTGTGTTCCCATTGCTTTTTTTTTTTTTTTCATGTCTCAAATTGTTCTCATTGCCTATTTCCACCCTACTTGGTACAGCTTTTACTTGTTTGATCCATCAAGACTAATTCAGCCCCTCTAAAACTCCATCACTTCCTCCTGGATGACTGTGATAGCTGTCTAATCTAATTGCCCACACTGTTGTTGTACCTTCTGTTCAGTTCTCACTCATCATTTGCTCAATCATTTAAAAATGCAGTTTGATTTTGTGTCTTCCTGATGGAACTCTTCAATTACTTCTAGCTGCTCTTAGGAATGAAGTGTACCTTGGGACTGGAGCAGCGGCTCAGTAGTTGGAGCAGTTGCCTTGGCATGTGCAAGGACCCAAGTTTAAACTTCAACACCACATATACAGCTAATTGTTGGAGAAACAAAAACCAGATGAAAAAGTAAATAAAATTGATTTTCTGTTTCCCTCTCTCCCTCTCTCCCTAAAGAGGGGTTGGGGGGAAGAATGAAGTGTAGCTCTTTAACAAAGCAGGCACCTGTCCTTCTGTCTTTTGCCCTTGCTGTCAGTCTGGGTCACATTCTTTACTGAGATTCCACCTGTGTCAAGGCCTTGCCATTTATGATTCCAGATCTAGGGGTTGTTGCCTCTCTCTCCTCTCTCATGTTAAGCTATTCTGCTACTCCGATCATCTCTTATCGTTAATATGGTTTTTAAATGTTTTTTTCTTCTAGTAGAGTTTAGGTTGCAGGAGGATGGGATTATATGTCTTGCTCACTATGGTTTTTTATCTTGCCATATAAATGCTCAAGAAACATTTGTTTTATGAATGCATTGTTAGTTTGTTTTAGTTTATTTCCTACCATTGAGTCCATATTTTTTCACTCTAATGGGTGGAGTGTTGTGATACCTTCACAACTATTTCCTCTACTTCTTCTCTTGCTCCATTTCTCTTTAATTCTGTTTGTTATACCAAGATATATTTCCCTAAAAATATCTGCATTGTTCTTGCTGCTCTCTTTTTTTTTCACATTTATTAGAAGTATATAGCGATACAGGATATAGATGAGAGGGAAACATTGTCAAAAATGTAGCAATCAATGTGTATAAACTTTGTTAACCAGGGGTAATGCTAACGCATAGATAAGCTACTATGGGTTTCATCTATTGCAGTTTCCCCCAGAAGAACTCATGTGTTAAATGGGTAT
>PVKS010040462.1:0-16621 GCA_004027875.1 Aplodontia rufa | reverse complement strand
TTACATTTTCCACATGAAGTCAAGGGTTAGTTTGTCCTAGATTCTCTCTAGCTTCCTTTCACAAGCAAAATGGATTTGATTTCTTCAACATAAGCTTAACACTAGTGAATTCCTATTTTCTGCAGTCCTTACTCTTGCTGGCAATTCTAGCTCTTTGTTGTTCACAGCTCTAGTGGTGGTAGAATAATCAGTAGCAGATACTCCTTGCTGGATTCTGCAGGTTATTCTGTGACAAAATGATTATTCCAGATTTGTAGATTAAGTGCTGACTTACACAGTAATTCTAACAACTATTCAATGTGTTTATTGAGCTTTTATCATAAGTCAGTAGTGTACATAATTCCAGTGACATAAAAATGAACAAAACACAGTCCCTGCCCTCTCAGAAATTGTATTCAATATTAAGTTAATGTGGTAAGCATCCACAGCATACTGTGGCATACCGAGGAAACTTATCTACCCAACCTTAGTGAGTCATGAAAAGCTTCTTAGAGGAGGCTATGCTTGCACTGAATCTTGATGGTATATGTAAGAACTCACACTTACTCAGCAAGGGCTGAGATGTGTCACTTAGGTGGTGCTTGCAACCTTGGTAATAGGCTGATAGTAGGGAAATGAATTAAGTAGATAGGTATCTGATGGTGCCAAAGAATCACAGCAAGAGTCAGGGGAAGCCTACAAGTAGTTTTGCTGGGAAAACAGATGGTGGTCAGACGGTAGGATATTCTCATTTGATATTTTAGAGGGACTTATGACAGAGGCAGGAGTACAACCATGACAGCAAGTTACTGAAAGGAAGAGGAACAAGTCATAGAAACTGAGAGCCCCATATTTTAGATGGGTCATTCACTCAGATATTGATGTCAACAAATGACAACAGAAGCAGAAATGGAAAGGAAGACAAGAGGTCAGGAGCTAAATAATTGTATGGAGATAGCCGAGAGGTGGGAAGGAAGCAACACAGAGAGGAACAGGCCGAATATCCCTAAACTGAAAATCTAAAATCTGAAATGCTTCAAAATCAAAAAGTTTTTGAGCCCAACATTGCAAAGTTTCCAATTTTGGAGCATTGGTTATTTCAGATTTTCAGGTTAGGGATGCTTATCTGGTAATGTTTATGTAAATATTCCAAATCTGAAAATCATCTTAAATCCAAAATACTTCTGCTTCTTACCCAGGCATTTTTGGATAGTGATACTCAGTCTGTACCAAGTGTACCTTCTTATGGTGTCAACTTCAAAGAACTAAGGTTTCAAAGGTTGTCCTTTAATAGGAAGGATAGCTCATATTCTGACATTAATAGGAAGGAGGTGAGAATGGGTATTGATATTTGTAGTTGTTTTTTTTTTTAAAGAGAGACAGTGAGAGAGAAAGAGAATAAATTTTGTTTAGCTTTTCATGTGGTCTTTGTTGCACCAATTGTGTATATGGTGCTGGGGTTCAAACCCACAAACTTGTGTGTACAAGGCAAGTGTCTCCAGTGCTGTAATCATTGTGCCACTGCTCCAGCCCTATTTGTAGGTTTTTGAAGTAATCTATATTTGATGGTCTTAATTTTCATGATGAAATAGAAGAATGGACCTCTGAGAATGAGAAGACTTCAGAGCTGAGTTAGGATCCTGGAAACCGGTCACTGAGAGGAATTGGAAAAATAAATGCATCAGCAGCTGTAGTGAGCAACCATTTGAGATTGGGGCTACCACCATTTGCCTCCATGGTACACTGACAGCTAAATAATTGAGCTCCTGGGGAGCTAATTAACTAGTAGATGATCAATAACTGTCTAAAAAGAATAGAGTTTTATCAAGTAAATATTTTCTCATTGTAGAAAAACATCTAAAATTACAAGTCTAAAATTTTCCATAAAAATTGTCAATAATTCCACAACCCTGAGAAAAATCACTTTTGCATTTAACCAACTTCCTTACAGTATTGGCTTTGAACAAATATATCTATATATTCACAGAAGTATGTGTACATGTATTTTTTTAAAAACTTGAGATTATAATAATTTCTTCTTACATAAAATTTCTTCTAGATTTAGCATATCAAGATGAAATAGGCAGGATTTTTTCCTAGGAATATTGACAAGTATGCAGAAATATATAAGCCAGTAAACTCAGCGGTTTTACAAGCTTCTTACGCTAGTGGAGGGAAACAGTTGCATAGCAACAATGGCAGCTCTCTTGTGGTTTTTTGTTTTTGTACTTTAAATATCTCCTAATAATGTCAAATTGTCTCTTTAGGATTGCAAGAAACAACACCAGGAGGTCATATCAGTTTATAGAATGCATCTTCTGTATGCTGTGCAGGTACAGTAATGCCCAGAAGTGTCTGGACACCCTAAGGAAATATGGCAGCATATGTTGCCAAGACTCCCATCATCAAAATAGAAGGAGCAAGAACTGGAGGAGAATCTTTTTCATTGGCAGGCTTTAAGATGCCTTTTTCTTTGCTTCAGATTTTGGGTCAAGAGCCTTATGCCCTGTTTATTGGTAGCACGCTCATCATTTATTGAGAAATGAATGAAGTTGTGACTACTGTCCCTCATCAAGAAGGCCAGAATTTGTTTTCTGGGCATGCAGAGCCCTTCAGCACTGCCTCACTCATACCTTGGTTGATGTTCTGGCTAGTTGGACCCACATTTGCAACTGAGACCCCAGACACCCATTGCTGAGGGCTTTAACAGACTTAGCCTCCTAAGCCTCCTGATGGATAAGACTCAGTTCCTCATTGAAATGAGGCTGACGTTACTATGAAAGCTGGAGGCAATAAGGCAAGGAAGGACTCCATTCCAGCCAGCCATCTCATTCCCTAGGGGAGAAAGTGCCATGACTTGAGTTTCTAATGAATGTCTTTTGTGTGAATTTCCTAGGGCCAAATGGATGAAGATGTCCAGAAAGTACTGAAGCAAATCCTTACCATGTGCAAAAACCAGTCCCAGAAGAAGTAAAGTGGATTCCTTGGCAGTAAACTGCCCCTTGTTGTCCATCTTTGCATTAGACCTGGTTGTTGGCAGCCACTGCCATTGTCCTCATTCGTGGTATGCACTGTGACCTAGCATAGCTTATTCCCTTTCCAAAGGTTTCTGAGAACTAGTCCCAGAAGACCGCTTTCCTCAGAACTGCTTAGAGACTTCAGATCAGGAGAGGTGAAAGTCCATCATCCCTTCAGATTCCAGAGCTGGGATCAGGCACACCCAGAGGTCTGGTCCCGACGTTGGCAGGTGAGCCACCCTCCTCAGTCCCTGACCAGCTGAGTGGATTCATCACCATCTACTGAGGCAGTGAATGTTGCTTCAATCCCAGCCCTAGGGCTGTGCCAATTCAGCATAGGAGAGCTCTGTTAGCCATTGATTTCCAATTTCAAAACATGATTTAATTTCTAACCAAATTAGTATGGCACTATTACAAAGTGCATGCTTAATACCCTTTATTATTGTATCCTATGGACTTAAAACCTCTAATTCCACCTAGCCCTCCACCCACCCCCTGCTGCCTTATATATCTATCTCATCATCCTGCTTATCAATCACAGTTTGATGAGCACTATTAACTAAAATATGAACTTTAAAAGCAAACTGTCCTTAAAAGATTTTTGTAAGTAAATCATTGACATATTGCAAATTTTCTATGCAAACTTGCTTCCTGCTGTTACCCATGAAGCTCAGGAAATCCAAACATTTGTGTTTCAACAAGGGACAGTTAACTGTGTTTACAGCCAAAATAAATGCCTCATAGTACTTAACCTCAATTTAAAAATAAAAAAAAAAGTTTTTTCTCTATAATATTTTTATTGGCTCTTAAAGATGTTTTCGTATCTAAGCCCCTAAATAGGTGAAATTACATTAGATTATATTAACAAACTATTTTTTAGGTAACCATGCTTAAGACTTTTTAAAGCTATAACTTTTTCCTCAAAGTTTTCAGCTGCAACAAAGGTAGTTATGTATTTCCAACTTCATATGAGCTGATACCAGTTCCTCTAGGACTTTCTGCCACTTTCCTCAGAGCTGCAGTGCATTTCTGAATACAGTAAATCCTGTTTTTACCATTGAATATTTTTGAATGTCCCAACTCTACAAGCACCCATAAATTATCTCTGGAAGGACTGTTAGTACCAATCAGTTTTTCAACCTTGAAACTAAAAATCCTGTTATGGTAACATGGTGCATAGCAAAAGTCTTAGGGGGAAATATTTTTGTTCACTTTACTTTCAGGATAAAAATGTTTCTAACTTGCTTGCAGCTTCTCTTATGGCATTGATCTTGAGGGAGAAAACAGAATACAAAACTTTTAATATGTAACTAAAAGTGGAGGCCTGCTCTGACCAGGCTCACTATCACAGGTCTGCCTGGGCTCAGGGGGCGTTTGGCTGAACTGGATGATATGTTAATCTGTATTGGATGAGGACTAATGACAGCAAAACAAAAAATGGCTTTAAAGCTTGATGGTGTTGGCTTTTCTTAAGTTGTTTAATTATAGTTAAGCAATTTCAAAAATGCTCCAAAGAAATGTGAAAGGACTTTTTGCCAGAGTACTTAAGAAAATACAAAACACCCCCCGCACAGAAATGCTGCAGAGTATAAAACTTGAGACATTTTATAGGATGCCTGACAAAGTGTAGCCTTTTATCTTGTTTCAGGATGCATATTTATTACAAGTACCCTGGTTAAATATTGAAAAGTTATACGCTGTAGTTTAGCATTTTTGTCTTTGTAATTTACAGAAATTATTGCAGAAAATAAACTTGTTTCATTTTGCATCTCTGTTGTTTTTGGTGCCTTCATAAGCTTATGTGTGGTTTCTGAAAATCATCTCACCAGCATTTCAGCGCAAGGGTTTTTGTATCTTGCGTGATGCTCAGATGGTAGAGTCACACAGTCTAAACTCATTCTGCCTTCCGGCTATTGGTTTCACTCTGAGTCCTGCCCCAGTTATCAGTCACTTTGGGGCAATTGCATATCACAGTCCTTTAATTCAAATTGCCTCTCATTTGATCTGTCAATCTGCTAGATTCTGCCCCGTTCCCCAGCCCCATTTCCTTCTTTTCAAATTAATAAATAGTTTTTAAAAATTCCAATACATTCTCCTATCCAATTAACAAGGATAATTCATTCCTGAAAAACCAGTACAATGAATTCTTGTAGGTTAAAATTATAAATACCAAATGACAATGAAATAGCTACAGTCATTTGATTAATATTATTATAATGCAACCTAAGGCCATTTCTCTTTACTCACAACATAATTCCACCACATCTACACTTCAGCTTCTTGCTGCTTTGTACCATATACTAAAACTTGATTTCAAAGCATGTGTGATACTGTTTACTTAAGTAAACCTTTAATGCTTCCCTCCTCCTTCATCAGAAAAAGGACAAAAGAAGTCAATAAAAATAATATAAATGCTGTAAGTTTTTACTACTTTAAATTATCAAGTGCATGCACACTGAGAGAACTTACTTCAGCTGGGGTCAGCCTAACAACCCAGAGAATATCACAGGGACACTGTGCTAGGCAGGAAACCTAGATAAACCCAAATGAGTCTTAGATGGAAAGAAATGCCTCACAAGCTAAGAAGAAAAACTCATCCCTCCATGATTAGACTTCAGTCTCTAATTGTTGGACAAAAGAAATAAAACAAACGTAAATCTCTTGCTCCCAAGCCTTAGTTCACCTCCCCCAGAAGCAACAGCTATTAAGTTTGTTGGGTGAGCTGAGAAATTCTCTAGGCGGTACTTTACCGTCCTTAAACACCTTGGACATGTTTCAGCCAGCACACACATCTCACTCCTTTTAACTGCCAAGTAATATTTCTTAGTGCTAACTGTATTTTATTTAACTACTTGCTTATTGATGAACATTTAATCTGCTTCCAGTATTTTAAAGCTATAAAAATGATGCAGTCAATGACTATACTATGCATGTCTTAACATTCGTGTGAGGATTCTGTGAATAACTTTCAAACTGCCGATTTTCACATCAGATGCCATTATGATACAAGCATATTTTTTAAAGTAGAATATTGTGCATGTCAGACTGAGAAAGAATGGCCTTTCCCTTCATACTGGTTCAATAAGAGACATTAATTTATTTTCCTCACATAAACTCTGTTAAGACAGGCTCCAAAGCCTTTAATTATTAAACCCACCCATCTTAAGATAAACACATGATATGCAGTGTAGGGGAAATGTTCCCAGAACATGTTGAAGCACAGCTCTTTGCAATGTGACATAAATCTGGAATGTTGGGTGCTGAGACAGCAGAAGCACTCTCCAGCAAAGATGGGGGTGATGCTTTTTGAACAAAAAAGCAACACATTGAACTATGGGAAGCAGGACATTCACAAACTAGTAGTTTCTGTTCACCAGCTTGGGGCAGAGAACCAGTAAGCATTATAGGAGTGTGTTGCATATTAGAAAAATAACAAGAGCTCATCTGTGATGATCACTATAAATGGGCCACACAAACTAGTTGAGGGAACAATCAACGTAGGTTCTAGTAACTGGAATGGCTTCCCTACGGTAACCTCTAAGAGATGGTGGTACAAGAGGAGGAAAGATACGTACACATCTATACATTTGTTTTAAACCAGGCCCTAAAATGGGAAGAAATGGCATACTTAAGAACTGTCTAGATGTGCCAGATTCTAAAAAGGTTGTGTAGGGGAGAGAAAGGAGCAAAATTTAGCCAATAATATAAGCTTCTAAAAGTCAGAAGAGATGGGTAGTAAAGGACTCTCTACGTATTACCTCAAGTCTTCAAAACTGCATTTAAGCCAGGTTGAACATACTCATTTTTATTGCCCTTCTGGTGCTCCCTCACTGCTCCCTAAACACCAAGATATCCATCCTGTAATTCCTGGAATCTGATTATGTTATGTTATGTGGCAAGGGAGAATTAAATCAACAATTATTTGCCTTAAAATAAGATTATCAAGGTGGACCTATGCAACTAGAGGGGTCCTAAAAGTGAAATGAAGAACCAGGGTTGGAGATGTGAAGACGATGTGCTGCTGGTTTTGAAGATGGAGAAAGGGGTTATAAATGCAGGAATGTATATGGTCTCTAGTTTCAGACTGAAAACCTTAAGTTTGTGGTGACTTGTTACAGCAACAATGAGAAACTGATAACACTGAGAGGCAAGAGTCTCCATTAATAGAGTCCCTAAAGATGATTTCATTTATTAACTGTCATTGAACCCTGATGATACCCTAGGGACTGTGCTGAATGCTACAGGCTCAATAGTGATAACAGCTCCTGCTTAGGAGGAGCTCACCATAGTTCAAATGTCCTGTTACCTAGTAGGTATTCCGTATTCACTGGGCGGGTGGGTGGATTGCCTACAAGACTTGGTATGACCTGATGTGATGCCCTACTACTCACCTGTATCCTCATTTTTATTGCCCTTTTACTATTCCTTGCTTCCATTAAACATGCTCCTATCTCAGGGCCTTTGCACTTGCTGTCAACATCCTAGAATGTTCTAGATATTTGCATGATTGTTCTTCTTGTCCTTGAGATCCCTGCTTGGTGCTATCTTCTCAGTGGGGCCCTCCTTAATCACAGTATGTAAGATAGCATACCCTTACCCACTGGACCACATCATGTTCTAGATTCCTTACCTGGCTTTGTTTTTTCAATATCGTTCATGACTTGCATACAATGTGGTTCACTAGATCGAGGGAGAGAATGAGTCCTGAAATCTTGTACCCGCTGTTCCAAGAGCTGTACCTCCTTAGTAAGGGCCTGGGTGGCTGGAGGAAGCTTTTTAAATTTGCTCAATGTTGCCATCTACTACCTAAGCCGTGTGCCTTTTTGTAACTTGCAAAGACACCATACTATTTACTAACACCCCCGTTTTTCATTAGCTACTAGAATATAAATTCCAGAAGAGCCAAACCTTTGCTACCTTAATGCTTAGAATAGTATCTGGCATATAGGAAGTATTCTATAGATCTTTTTGTCTGTGTGAATGAAAGGATGCATGGAGAGTGTGAGAAACTTGCCAATATGGTGAGGGTCATGATGAAACAGGATATCGTGGGAGCTCAGAAATAAGGCATCTCACCCTGCCTTGAGAAGTAAAAAAAAAAAAAAATGTATTCCAAGAGAACTTTTATTTGGATTTGTTCTTAAATTTCACAATTCCTGGGGTCAAAACAGTTTAGAGATAACCACATTTAGATTTGGAGTTGTACATTCCCAAAAGTATCCACTACAACATGCTTCCTCTGCAATTTCTACAACAGGAATGATTACTTCTTCTACCTTGGGATCAGGAGAGGGACTGTGAATGAACATAGGGTAAAAACACAAAACAAACACTGTCCACCCAGTTTACTGGCATTCCATTCTGGAGTTAGTGAGCAATCATTAAAAGTATATACTACAACTAAGGTTTACTTTGGGGAATGGTGTTAAAGACAGCAAGAGAAGAAAAAATATCACAGAACCTTGGAACTGTCTCTTTAATGTTCTCTTACTTTACAGTTTTCCAGATGAGAGCAACATGCTTGTGGTAGGAACTATTTAAATGGAGGCAGAATGACAGTGTTGGTTTTAGGAAAGGGAATACAGCAACTGTTCTGATAACATACTAACCTTCACAGTAATCAGCAAAAACAAGTGTTTAGGAAAGAGAACTTACCTTTAACACATTTAGAAACGATCTCACAGTCATTTCCTAAAAAGTACAATAAAACTTCACTTTGATGATGCCCAACTTAACAATGGGTTAGAGAAACAAGTGTTAGAGAACAGGAAATAGTTTCTTCCTTTTTAATCTCCACACATTACACACTGTTCATAGAATAAAAAAAAAAATCTTTACAGAATCCTGAAGTTGGAAGGGGCTTTAGAAAGTGAGCAGTATAAATACTCTCACTGTATAAGGCAGGGGATCCATGCATTTACTTGCTCACAGCTACACAGTTAAAACAGAACCTTGACGTCTTGAAGTTCATTGCTCTCAAAGGGTTCCATCCCAGAATTCTCTTAGAAAACAAAATCAAAAGGGTAGGGTTCCCCCCCCCCAATATTTGGCTCCAAAGCTCAAGGATACAGATTTATCCTTGAGTTAACAATGATGTAGGTTTTACTTAATAGACTTTAAGCAATCTCATTTAAATAACACTATTAACCTAAAGACTATCTTGACAGTTCTGGATCAACTGCAATTTAACTTCCACCCTAGAGCTAGAAAGAACAAACAGCAAAGGTAAATTCCATCTTTCAAGATCTCAGTAAATGTTTTCCACACGTCTACCTAGCTTGCTCTTTTTTTGAAAACGAGAGGCATATATTCACCTCAACGTGATTTTCCATGGGCCCTTCCATTATTGAGTTCAAGACAACCTCCAAGTGTGCCAGGGCTCGTGTTGTTCCCTTGGGTACTGACCCCAATTCCCTCCACCTGTGGGCATTACCACTGTGTTTTTCAGGTCACTTGAAGAGGTGTGATGTGTTGTTTGCCAAATGCACGCTTCTCTCTCAAAAATATTCCCTGAGCTGCTCACCATTAGTAGACACTGCGGCTCATTTCCTAGGCTACTCACTTCCTGCACTCCGCTTTCCTACACAAGCCTGGCTCCAATCACACCAGCACCGTCCATGGTTCAATCCGACTGCCTGTCCTCCGGGGTCTGGGCACCCAGAACACCCGAGGGGGCTGCTGGGGTGCAGGGTGCCGGCTGGACGCAGGAAGTCGCTGAACGCCGCGGGCAGGCGTCGCATCTTTGAACTGCGGCCCTGGGGCCCGGTGTTCCTTCCCCTCTTCGATCCTTTGACGGGGTTCATCCTTCTTTCCTCCATCATCTCGGGGAGGTAAGGTCACTAAACGAGTTAGAGCAGCAGAGGCCGCAGGTTCGCAAGGACTGGAGGCGCAGCGCGTCCGTGGGATGAAATCAAAGGCTCGAGCCCTTTCCTGTCTCCCGGGACCGGAAGTGCCTCTGCGTCGTCACGGCTACAGGTGCGTTCGCCGCGTTCCGTTGCCATGGTAACCCCATTGTCTTTGAAGAGCCAAGGCCCAAGGCCGATCTTGCTGGCCGTCTAGCTTCCGCAAAGTCCAATTGTGGTTCCCAGAAACAGGTCGGCCGGAGCCACGACGCCGACGCTGCCTGCCGTAGCGGAACAGCGCGGCCGAGGGCGCCGGGAGGGCTAGATCCGGGGCGTGGCTTTTCAGTCCGGGGCCAGGTACGCGGCGGAACCGCGCCTGCGCAGCTGGAGCTCCTGCGGCGGTGGGCGGGAGCTCGGGACCCGGCCCCGCACGTGACCACCCGGCTTCCGAAGTTACCTGGAGCTGCGGCGGTCAGGGAGAGAGAAAGCGCTGTGTCCTTCAGAGAGGGGCCCAAGTTGGGTGTCCCAATTCGCTGCATTGTGGAACCTTATAGGAACAGAATATAGGAGTTTCGAAAATGGGGATTAGACAGAGAAATTACTGAATCTGCCCATCTGATGTTTGAATAGGGTGGTATACTGGAATCTGGGTCAGAAAGCTACTCAGGAAATGAGTGGCATTCTTGGGTGAAATAAGGAGGGACTTCGTTGCTGTTACGTTTGATATATATCTGCATTCGATTTGGATTTGATTTACATGACAAGGGACAGCCCTGAGAAGTGAATTTCCCAAATATTTATCAATCACATTTTCCACCATGTGTTTCGATCATTTTCCGCATCACCTAACAGCAGCAACCGAAATAGACACATGGGTTTTAGCTTCTTAACTAGAGCTTCCTATTAAATAGTGAAATCCCGCCCGCCATTCCCGAAAAAATTCACCAATACATTGGTTGTGCTTCATTTAGTGCTAAGAACTGCTTTGTTTGGGTTTTCTTTGTATCAGTCCTGCCAAAGAATTTTTGAGTTAGATGACCATAGTTTGGATGACCCAGGAGAGGTAAAGGTGTGGCCTTTAAGAGTAAAAACAAACGAACAACCCGAACTCCAGCATTTTGGAGAAGTAATGTGGAGTAGAAATTAGGAAAATGAAGTTTAAGATAATTTTTTTTTTTGGCAATGCCTTTATATTCTGCTTTCTAGGTGTTTTCATCCATGAGTTTGCATAGTCAATTTGCGGATTTACGTTTGGCAGTTTAAATTTAATGTTAGTAGTAGCCAACAGGTGGAAAATAGAACAAACTCATAAGCCTTTTCTCCCAAAGCTGATCTCATGTGTGATTCTTGGTAGGAAGAAGATGCAAGCCAGCCCCATCTTTATCCCAACTGTTAGCAATGATACTGACTGGGACTGGGACTCCTGTTTTCATCTGTAAGTACCACAGAAACTTGACATCGTGCTCCCTCACTGGCCAGAAACACATGAACCCTCAGCCCCCTTAAGGCAAGCCTGGGTGAGAAACTTCTTGCATATTACATAGAAGAGAAAGTTCTGCTGTGATGTGCTTTAAAAAAAAAAGAGAGAGAGAGAGAGAGAGGGACAGTGACAAAGAAAGAATCAATTTTATTTAGTTTTTCATGTGGCTTTCATTGCTCCAAAGCTTCATTGTGTTCATGGTGCTGGGGTTTGAACTTGTGCATGCTGGGCAAGCCCCATAACCACTGAGCCACCACTCCAGCCCCTGTGATATAATAGGAATAATGTATGGTATTCATTTGTATCTACAACTTTGCAAATCAGAAGATAATTGTTTACCTCCCTAGCTTAAAAAATAAAAATACGTTATTTATAACAAGACTGGTAAAGTCATCAGGAAAAAAAATTAGTAAATTGATTCATGAGATAGAGATAACAAATAAATGAAAAATTTTAAATCATAATTCCTAATACTTATTGAATGCACATTAAATGCCTCTCCCCTAACAACTCTGTGAAGGAGGTATCATACCACCTTTTCTAGATTAGCAATGTAAATCAAAGATAGTTTAGGCAGTTTGTCCAAGTCACAGAGCTAGTTAATGGTTTTCAACCTAGGCAGTCTCACTCCAGAGTCTGTTCTTTAACCATTTCTCTATACCACATTATCTCAACTTTGGTGCCATTTTGAGTGAGGTAACTTTTTGTTTCGGAGGGCCATCCTGTGCTTTGAAGGATATTTAGCAACATCTCTGGCCTCTACCCCACTAGATGTGTGTTAGTCAGCTTTTCTTCACATGACCAAAATACTCAACAAGAACAACTTAGAGGAGGAAAAGTTTATTTGGGCTCACCATTTCAGAGGTTCACTCCATAATCAGCAAATTCCATTGCTCTGGGCCCAAGTTGAGGCAGAACATGGTGGATGAGCGTGGTGGATGAAAGAAACTCAGGACACAGTGGCCAGAAAGCAAAGAGAGAAAGGGGAAGGGGCCACAGGGAAAATGAACATTTCCAGTGTATGCCTGCAGTGACTCTCTTCCACCAGCCACACCCCACCTGCCTACAGTTACCACCCAGTTAGCCCATTCAAGCTAGGTGCTTAGGTTACAGCTCTCATAATCTAATTATTTCACCTCTGAATGTGTCTGCATTAACACAGGAGCTTTCAGGGGCCATCTCATTTCCAAACCATAACAAGATGTCAGTAGCATTGCCCCAGTTGTGACAACCAAAAATGTCTTCAGACATTGACAGGTATTCCCTGGGTGTAAAATTATCCTTAGTTAAGAACCAGTGCTCTGTATCAGTGCTGTTAAATAGAAATATAGTGCAAAGCCACAAATAGCAACCCCATGTGTAATTTAAATTCTTCTGATAGTCATAGTAAAAAGTAAAATGAAAGAGGTGAATTTAGTCTTATTATATTTTATTTGTTTCAATATATTCAAAGTATTATGTACATTATCAGTGGAATATTTTACATTTTTCATGATAATCCAAATTCATTGTGTATTTTACACTTAACAGCACATCTTAGTTCTAATTAGTCATATTTCATATTCCTAATAGCCACGTGTGACTACTGGTTACCTTACTAGAGAGCATAATTTTATACTACCTCATGAAATATCATGAACTTAAATGTTATAGAAATACAACAACTGAAATTTTTAAAAGGTATAATTTACAATAGACTATCTTAGAAATAATCAGATAATTCATTTTGAATACAGTATTACTAATTATAATTAATATTTACAGTGGCAACATGGAATAATTTAAAAGCCTAGCAAGGCAAACCATCAACCTACCTGGTTTTTTTATTCAGACTCTTCTTTGAGATAACTGACTGGTCAATATTCCCCAGCCATCTATCTCTCTCTATATATTTATATATATATATATATATATATATATATATATATATATATATATATATATTAGACAGAAGGACAGTGAGAGAGAGTAAAAGAAAATCAATTTTATTCATTTTTTTCACACGTTTTTCATTGCTCCAACACTTTATTTTGTATGTGGTACTGGGATTTGAACCCATGAAGCATGAGAGGTAAGTGCCGTAACCGCTGAGCCACCACTCCAGCCCCTTTTCTTATCTCTTATAGTGAGGTTTAAAATATTAGGGCTTATAATGTTTAATATCCATATTTAGTAATCTCTTTGGTTACCTAATAGATTTAACTTCTTCTCCAGTCCTATGAAAAAAGGTAGCTCAAATAAAATTTTCTGCAGAGGGACTAATTTTCTTTTTTTTTTTTTTAAAGAAAGAGGAACAGAGAGAGAGAGAGAGAGAAAGGGAGAATCAATTTTATTTAGCTTTTCATGTGAAATTCGTTGTTTCAACACTTCATTGTGTACGTGGTGCTGGGGTTTGAACTTGTGTACTTGCGCATGCTAGGCAAACACCGTAACCGCTGAGCCACCGCTCCAGCCCATAATTTTCTTTCTGTTAGTTTTCTTGAATAATATTTTCTTGCCACAGAGTTCCTCTCTCCTCAGTGTTTTTCGAACATCTTAAAGATTTTAAATTTCTTTTTTCATTTGTTTGCTCTTTATGTGTATTCGTTAGCTTTTCATTGCTGTGACCAAAATACCTGACCAGAACACCACAGGGGAGGAAGTATTTATTTTGGCTCACAGTTTCATAGCTTGCAGTACATGGCCGACTGGAATAAGCATCATGGTGAAAGGGCATAGTAGACAGAGGCAGAGAGCTTCCAGAAAGAAAGGAACCAAGGACTAGATAAACCCTTCCAGGACACACCCCCAGTGCCCTACTTCTTCCAGTTAGGTCCCCCTTCCCAGTATTCCATTTAGCTATCGCTGGATGAATCCACTAAGTGTATTAATCCATTAATGAGGTCAGATCCCTAATCATTGCCTAAAAGCCCCACCTTTGAACCTTGCTGTATATTAGGACCATGCTTCCAACCCATGAGCTTTTGGAAACATCCTGTATCCAAACGATAACATTATGTAACAAGTTATTATTTGAATTTGCCATGAGCCAGGTATCCCTGTTTAGAAACAAATGAGACTCAGCCAATCTTCTGGTGGAGTTTACTTGCTAAAAGGCAAAGAAGAATCAAAAACAGCATAAAGAAACAGATGAAAAAAATCAGACTATGTACTATAATAGTAACTTGGCAAATTTTTGCAAGCTTTTTTAGAGTGCCTGTTTATCACTACTCCAGTGAGAGATTTCTGGCAGAGGTGATGTCTGGGTTGTGTCTTGAAGGAGGGTACGAAATTCATGAGGCAGAAAAGAGGAGAGTTTATTACCTCTTGACCACAACACATTACAAACCTTCCCTGGCTTTTCTGTTGAGGTAGTATGTCTACTAAAAGCACTCTAGCCTGTGGGAAGTAGGGGATCCTGCCTGGGCCTGGCCTAAATAAATGGTAGTCTCCTGCCCATGCACCCTGGCATACCTGGGCAAATAAGTCATTTGGAACAGGACTCTGAATGAATCTTAGTGTATCATTTTTCAAATTGGGTGTAAAACATTCACTTGACATTTATTTTCCTGTCATACTTTCCTGAATTTCCTTTTTTTTAAAAAAAGTGAATATTGTTTACTTTATCAATGAAGAGAAAGATAAATTTTAAAAAGCAACTTGACTATAAAGATGATTGCTATAGGAGACTTCCTTGTAATTGTTGTTTCTCTTAAGATCTCAGAATTCTGTTTCTCTTTCATTGCTTCTTGTGACTTTATCTTTGCAAATCCAATTACCCCTACAAAGTTATGATCAGCATTGAAGTCAGAGATCTACATTGTACGTGAATGTGTGTGTATGTGAGCTGGGGAGAGAGAGAGGACAAATAGAGAACAGTTTTTCAGTTCAGCTCTTTCTCACCATTAATGGGGTCAGATCCCTAATCATTGCCTAAAAGCCCCACCTTTATTTCTAATACAACTGAGGGGGCCATTTCTCTACTAACTATGCACTTGAACCCATAGTGGGGTTCCCTCCCCTCACCTGGAGGGACTCACATCCTCTTTACTTTTAGCCACTATACATGTATTGCAGCTTTGAAGACAGATGAAAGAGGCAGCATATAAAATCTAGCCTCAAAATGTTAGTTACCTATCCCTCATTTCATTATATCCATTTTCTGCTGTGATTTGGATAAAAATTTTAGGCTCTTTGAGATCTTCCAATTCAGTATTCTCATTTGGCAGATAAAGAAACCAACTCTTGGAGCTAATTATAAAGTAACAGTTTATGTTGTTAAAGGAGCACTTACTAAATGCTAGTAATTGTGATAAGTGATTTATGAATATTATTTCATTTAATCCTCTAATTTCATCAGTTAGGTATTCATGTTGACCTCATGTTACAGAGAAGTAGATTAAGTAATAGCTTGTTTAGAATCATGTGGTGAATAAGCAGCAGAGCTGTTACTGTAAAGCAGGTGACTAATGTACCAAACCAGTTTAATTTGAACCACCCCATTATTTTCCTAGATGCTAGACTTTGAGAGTGACATGAGTTTACCACTGTCTTTATTCCTTCAAGTTTAGTTTAGAAATCATGCCCCTATTTCTGCAGTTGGGTGAATTACAACCTTCAGTTTTTTCTTGTTTTGAGAATTCTAACTCCATGCCCTTCTCATCCCCACAGGTCACAGCAAACCACAATCCCAGCACACCAGCAGACAGATGAGTTGTCTCCCACTTGTGAGTCTGGAGAGAGTGAAGAAGAGACTGCAGTCCAGAAAGAAAAGACAATCACTGACTGTATGTCTCTTCCCAAAGAGAAATTAGCTCAGTCCCAGAAGAAAGTAACTCAGCTGATTAATGAAAAAATGGTAAGACAAAATATTTTTTGTTTCCACATAAAAATATGACCATGATCAGAGAAACTGCATTCACTGCAGAATGAAGCACACAAAGTGAAGTGAGGTACTGCGTTTCTTTGTGAACATACGGAAAAGCAGAGCACAGCTGAGCAGTGAACCCACCTTCCAATTCCCAAGGAGTTGCACATATATTCCTCCTTGGAGTATTTGTGCTCCTAGCTTTAAGCTAAAACTTAATTTAACTCTTTCTGTTGCTGTAGGATTACCTTAGATTAAATAATTTTAATATTTCTCCTGGAAAATTTCAGGATGATACTACTTGGGAAACTAGAAGTCCAGGATGTCAAGGCAGGAGGCTATGAATAAGGGTAGCCAAGCAGAAGTCTAGGCTGAAAACTGGCAAGGATATGGGCAGGATGCTTGTGGTTACAGTGCAATGATAAATTAAAAAAAAAAAAAAGAAAAAAGAAAAAAC
>PVKS010040461.1:0-16638 GCA_004027875.1 Aplodontia rufa | reverse complement strand
TCCCAACAGAGGTCCAATTCCTGAGCAGATCCTATTGGTCCCCTTCAAAACAGATCCAGAACCCACCCACTACTCGTCATGACCATCACAGTCAAAGCTCCATCACACCTCAGCAGCTGCTTCCTGGTGGCCTTCCCTCATTGTTGCCCAACGGTATGGCCTTCTCCACAGCCACTGCTCTGCTCTAAAAGTCTTAGAATATCCACATTTCCCCTAGTGACAGGAAAAGCCACACTTACTACAGTGGCCTATAAGCTTTATGTTACCTGTACTTCCTATCTTAACTGAAATGGACTGAACTGTCTCCTACCCAAACACCGATGCCGAAGGGCTAAATCCAGTACCTCAGAATTTGGCTACAATGGAGATATTGCCTCCAAATAGATCACTAATTTAAATGAGGTTATTGAGGGTCCTTGTTTGACTGTGTCCAGTTAAGAGGAGATTAGGACACAGACACACAAGAGAGACGATGACCATCTACAACCAATGAGAGATGCTAAGAAAGAAACAACCCTGAGGACACACTGATTGCAACTTTCAGCCTCCAAAACTGTAAAAAAATTAATTTTTGTTATTAATCCCCCTGACAGTGGCATTTTTAAGATAGTACACAAGTCAAACTCCACTCCTCTTACTCCTGGGTTCTGTCCCTCTTGGCTCTCTGATGTTCCACACATAACAGTCATGCTTTGCCTCGGGGCCACTGGCTGCTCTTTCCAACCAGACTCTTCTGACAGAAACAGCAGGTCTCACTCTCTCTCTCTCCCAGCTCATGTGTCACATGCTGTGGTCTTCCCTGACTCTCCTGCTGTTTAAAACAGTTCCCCACCCTCACCATGGCCATCCTTCGCTGTGTTCTTGCTTCGTATTTCATGAGCAACTTCTTGTTAATTGACTGCTTCTCTCTAACAAAGAAGGAAACTTTCTGTTAACTTCTGAATTCCTGAACAAAGAGTACCTGGAACATAGCAGTGATCATAGTAAATAAATGAAAACTCGATGCTTCCACAGCATTTACCTTTTCAGGAGTCTAAAGACAACATGTGCTGTTCTCCAGTCTAAATCAACCGTGGGCTCATCCAGGAATATTATGGAAGGATCAGGGATCAGCTCCATTCCTATACTAGTCCTTTTTCTTTCTCCTTTGGATACAACCTAAAACAAAAATGATTATCAGTATCAACCAAAATGTCATTTGCTGAGTTAACCTGTATTAGTCCTAGTAGGGACATTTGATCTCATTGTCCTCATTACTGTGATCAGCAAGAAAATGACACCTGGGAAGAAGAGGAGGTTTCTCTTTACTACACAAGTAAACTGAGCCTCAGGGTAGAGCTGCCAAGTGGCTGGGCCTGATATGAATCTCGGGCTTTTAATATTGTTTATGTTCTGCACCTTCAAATAATTAGTGTTAAGATAGAAAGTCACAACACTAACAGATATGGTCCTGGAACAGTGAAATCATAGTCTAAATCAGCATAAAGATAGCGGTGGAAAGAAACTACAGTAATTTTCTTGTCTTCTAATCGCCCTATCCCCCTCCACACACCACCTCCACAAAAAGACCACAAGTGGATTTATAAGAAGAGAGTTGTCTTGGAACTAAGAATGGACACTGACTATACCATACCATATTAGCATTATTTCACTTTCATAAGTTTTTTTTTCTTCTGTACAATTTAACTTTCCTCAGAATTCCTGATTCACCTTTTTCATACAAAATCAGAAGAGGGAAAATTCCATAGGGCAATTGGCCCAATCTTTGTAACCAGTAAATGTGTGGGGAGTGGATAGGAAAGTTTTGGGGAAGCAGAAAATAAGAAATAAATCTGGAATCCAGAATCTCCAACCAGATCATAATCAAGTGCTACTCAAAGCCCTTGACTAGGTCCTATTAAAAATTGAAGTATAAAAGATGTTTACCTTGGTCAAAATATGTTATATGAGTGTACAAATATGCTACAATGAAATGTATTATTCTGTGTAATTACTATGCACTAATACAAAAGACTTTGGGAAACAATTAGGGAAGTATGGATGAATATAATTATGGACTTGACATAGCTGATGATATAGATATATTGTTCAATGATAAAGAAGGTGAGGAAATGTGTTTATTTTTTGTAGATGCATAATAAGTGCTTGGGGATGAAATAGCATATAACTCTCTTTCAAACACTTGTGGAAGAAATAATTAAAGTAATTATGGAAGAAGTGAACGAATGAGAAATCTAAGGTAACAGTATTAATAATTATACAATTGAGAAAGACAGGTGGAACTCCCATAGGTAGGCAGGATTAGGTCCTCAGAGAAAATAAAGAAGGAATGAGACCTTGCCATCCCAGGAGAGTTCTGGCCTGGGGAACATCCTGTCATTGGCCCTTAGAGCTTCAATCACAAAGCTACCTCCCTAGGTGGGCTAGCCTATCACTACTGATGACAGTTTCAAATACAAGTTCTTTCCTTAGTTACCCCTGTCCTTAACCCTAACAAGTGCAAACCACAAAAATCTATCCTTACCTGAAGGGCTTCCTTTCCTCAAAAGATGCACTAAACCACAAGGTTGGAGCAGTTCTTTTAATTATGTAAATAAGGGGTTAAATTTATGCATTTCTAATTGGCTTTTTAAGTTCAAAACTTGAAGTCTTGATTGGTCCCTGCTAGCATCCCTCATCCCACTAACTACCCGCACTAGGCCATCAGCTATGCCTTTGCAAACCCTACAGTGCAGACACCTATTGGCTTCCCTCTCTTTGAACACTTTCCTCTTCGGGAGCTCTGATTTCCTCTATTACAATAATAAGTCCTGTTATTTTGCCCTCATACTTGCATCCATGAATTACATTCTTTGAATTTGTGAGACAAAGAAGCCCCCTGACTTTTAAGCTCCGTGTTATATAATGAAATTAATTATCAGATATACATTTTATTGTAGTAATCAGAATATTTTCTCTATATTTCCACTATCTTTGAAATATCATAATGTGTTCAAAAATTAAATTATTGAAATCAATTACATTATATGATTCCAAGAAGCTAACAACTGCCTTCATATGTTTCTCATGGAATCCAAGCAAGCAACTCAGGAAAGTGCTATTAAAAGAACAGAGTAAAGAAAGTGCCTTCCTGGAAAGGGATGAGAGAAAAAAAAATTCCAAGGAAAGACTACAGAAAAATGACTGTCACTGCACAAGTCAGAAGCAAATGTGAATGTGACCAATCACGGTTTTTAATTCAAATTACAACAAAGGGTAACACAGAGCAAGAATCCTTAGATTTCTGTCAATAATCAAATCTAGACGTTTACCTCAATGAACAATTCCATGAAGTCCTGGAGGAAGAAAGGGTGAAAAGCAGCTAAAACAGAGCGTAGAAAATCAGAAAGAAGAGAAATTAGTGCAAAGACATCAAATGAGTCCTGACTAGAGCAAGGAGGGTAGGACCATGGAAAATGCCCTGAGAGGAGCACTCTCCACACTAGACCATGCTGCACTCTGGGGATTAAATCAAGGTTAAGATTGCTTCTCCACTTCATTCCCACCCCACAGTATGCAACTAGTCATTTCAAAGCAAAACATAAAGCAGCCACAAAATACCTTCGGAAACTTCTAATTAAGGTCACATTGTCCACACACGGAGGTTTTCTTTCCCAGCTATAATTCTGACAGGTTTTTTCACATTACCTTGGAATCAGCCACTTCACCCAGATCTAAATCTTCAATGATCTTGTTGATTCTCTCATTCTTTTCCTGGCTTGTCATAGTAGTTGGAAGCCGAAGAGCTGCTGAGAACTGTAAGTTTTCTCTCACGGTCAGGGAGCTCATCACAACATCATCCTGAAGGAAAATGTGATTTTAGTGAGACACAATGATTCTTTTCCAAGACCATCACTTCAGTGTATGTACCCTAATGCATGAAAATAACAAACCCAAGGAAAAGTTCTAGCTGATGGTGAGCTTTCATCTCTAGAATTTTCACTGACTCCACACAACTTCAGAGCCCAAGGTAATCAGTTTCCTTTTCCATCTGCACACTCAGATGGAGCACAGGTAATTATGATGACTCCCAGACACTTCCAGAATGCTCTGTAAGAGAATTTCACAGAGGCATCTTCTAGAGTAAGGAGAGAGGTGAAGGAAGTACAAAAAGGTCACAGTAGACCCGTTTTGGAAATGACAAGAAAATTAGAATTGATACCACTGCAACACAGGGGTCATATTCCAGATCCACTCTGCCTCTCCATTTAACTCTACCCAAATCTTTTTTTTTTTATTGGTTCAGCATCGTCTTATACAATGAAGGGATTCATTGGTTCACGTTTATACATGCATACATATTGACAGAGTTGCTTAAACTCGGTCTTTGTCTAGGATCTCCTCCCTCTTCCCACTCCCCAATCTCGTGACTTCTCTTAGTTCCCCCAAGTTACAGATATAAATGACCATATACAGGTAATTTAAACCTTGAAATTACTTGAAATATATGCCTGCCTGGGTGCATTTGGGTTCTCATGGGAACCAATTGTATACTACAGTATTGAACACCTGCTTTATCCCTCCCTCTTCTTCCTCCCTTTCTCCCCAACCCCTTCATAGCAATAGTCCCCAAAGCTTATGTGTTATTTCAGATTTGGTGGGTCTATTAAATAAACTTGACTAACTTTCATCCTGTCTTAGGTTTTATTCTAGCTTCCACACATGAGACAAAACATTTGGCCCTTAAGTCTGAATTTGGAATATTTCACTCAGCATAATTTTTTTCCATTTCAATCCATTTACCTGCAAAAGCCATGATATCACTGTTTCTAATAGCTAAGCAGAACTCCATTGTATGTATGTGTGTTTTTGGATCCATTTGTTCAGTGAAGGGCATCTAGGTTGTTTCCATATTTTTGCTATAGTAAATTTAGCTGCCATAAACATTGACGTAGCTGCATCTCTGTAACAAGATGATTCTAGCTCTTCTGGAAAAATACCCAGGAGTGAGATAGCTGGGTTGAACATGGTTCCATCTGCAATTCTTTGAGGAGTCTCCACACTGCTTTCTAGAGAGGCTGTACAAGTTTACAGTCCCAGCAAAAGTATGTTAGTGTTTCTGTTTCCCTAAAACACCTCCAGCACCAATTATTTTTCATATTCTTCATTTTTGCCATTCTGACTGGTGTGAGGTGGAATCTCAGTGCAGTTTTAATTTGCATTTCTCTGCTAGTGATGTAGAGCACTTTCTCATGTATCTTATGGGTTTTTGAACTTCCTCTGTTGAGAAGTTTCTATTTAGTTCCATGGTCCATTTATTTATTTTTAAATTTTTTTATTAAGGAGTTGAGTTATTGTAAATCATAAATGCATATAAAGTAATAATATGATATGCACGTGTTCTTAAACCAGAATTACCCCCACAACACCCACACCCCAATCTCTTGATTCTTCTACATTTCACCCCTAAAAGTAATATAAATGCTTAGATTGTGAATTTTCCAGAATTAAATGTTTGAGTAAACATTATTTGGATTCTGGGGGGGGGGGGTAAAGAGTTGCTACTTTGTTTCTTGTCTCCCTAATCCCTCACTATTTTCCCTACCTCTTCCCTCCCCACACCTACACCTTCCCCCTCTGCCCCCTACATATCTATGGTTGCTCTAGATTATGTGCTTCTACACTTTTGCTGGGTCTAAGACATGAATTTGACTACCTTTCACCCAAACCTAGGTTTACCTCCAACCTCCACAAATAAGTGAAAACATTCAACCCCTGACTCTCTGGTTAACTTCATAGGCATGATTTCTTCCATTTCCATCCATTTACCTTCAAAGGTACAATATTGTTATTTCTTTTTTTAAAGAGAGAGGGACAGTGAGAGAGAGAGAGAGAGAAAGAAAGAAACAATTTTTATTTAGTTTTTCATGTGGCCTTTGTTGGTCCAACATTTCATTGTGTATGTGGTGCGGGGGTTTGAACTAGTGTACTCATATATGCCGGGCAAGCACCATAACCACCGAGCCACAACTTTAGCCACAAATATCATCATTTCTAATTGCTGAGTGGAATTCCATATATATAGATATAGCAGTTTTTGGATCCACTTATCCACTGAGGCACATCTGGGTTGGTTTTATAATTTAGCTACTGTAAATTGAGTGGCTCTGAACATAGATTTTGCTATGTTGCTGTAATGTGCAGATTTTAACTCCTCTGGGAAAATACCCAGAAGAGCAATGGCTGGGTTGTATGATGGATACATCCTTAATTTTTTGAGGAGTCTTCACTGCTTTCCAGAGTGGCTGTACCAGTCTGCAGTTCCACTAAAAATGTGCTAGTGTTCCTATTTCCCTGCAACCCCTCCAGCATCTGTTATTATTTATATTCATCTTTGCCTGTCTGGTCCCAGCCGGCAGGAACCGGAGAGCTCTCAATCGGCGGTTGACTGTGAATGAAGTAGACCCACTGGTCCTGAGTTCTCCAACACTTTATTTCCTCCCTCTCTCTGGAGGCCAAGCGCTTTATTCTTCCCTCTCACTAGAGGCTTTTACATCTTTCTCTTTTAGAGTCAAGGCTTTTACATCTCCTCTCACTAGAGGCAAGGCTTTTTACATTTCCTCTCTCTCTAGTCCCTGTTTCTATTGCCAAGGCTTTTCTTCTTCTCTTACTAGTTTCCCTATTTCTGCTGCCTGCATGGGAGCGCCTCGTCTCACTAGAGTCATCTACCTCTCTATCTCCGTACCCCCGGTATTTATTTGTTACAACCACCAATAGGGACACAGTGCAAACATATTCAACCAATTGTAACAAATGAGCAGCCAAATAGCTTAGTCATGCGGTCAGGCAGTCTGCTAATTACTAGGGAAGATACCAGTCAGCTGAGCCTCTTACCGAGTTGTTTACCACCAATTCTTTTACAAGCCAGCTGGGCCTCTTACAGAATTGTTTACCACTAATTCTTTTCACTGGCATCTGGCCAGGTGTCATGTTGGCCTCAGTCTCCAACATTTGCCAATCTGACTGGAGTGAGGTAAAATCTTAATGTAGTTTTGATTTGCATTTCTCTGTTTACTAGTGATTTAGAATATTTTCTTGTGTATTCATTGGCTTGCTCAGCTTCCTCTGTTGAAAAGTTTTTATTTAGGTCTTTGGCCCATTTATTGATTGGATTGTTTGTGGTTTTTGTATTAAGTTTTTAAGTTCTTTGTAAATTTTCAATATTTGTCCCATGCCGGAGGAATCACAGGACATGATTATTTTCCATTCTGTAGGTTTTCTACAATTTGACCAATTCCTTGACTGTGCAGAAGCTTTTTAGTTTAATTGCATCTCACTCATTGATTTTGGACTTTAATTATTTTGCTTTAGGAGTCTTGTTGAGAAAGTCTTTGCCTACTCCCAAATGCAGGAAGGTTGGTCCTACTTTTTTTTCTTCTAGCAGTTCTGTGGTAGTTGGGTTAATTCCTAATTCCTTGATCAATTTTGATTTGACTTTTGTGCAAGGTAAGAGATAAGGATCTAATTTCAACTTCTTGCAAGTATCTGTCTCGTTTGTCCAGCACCATTTCTTAAATAGGCTGTCATTCCTCTGTTATATTTTGACTCCCCTTTATTCAAAGATCATATGTTTAAAGATTTGTGGGTTTGTCTCAGAATCTGCTACTCTATTCCATTGGTCTTCATTCCAATTTTGATACCAGTACCATGCTGTTTTTGTTACCACAGCTCTACAGTATAGTTTTAGATCTAGTATTGTGAATCCACCTATTTTGTCTTTCTTGTTTAGTAATGTTTTGGCTATTCTAGGCTTCTTGTTGTTCCAAATGAATTTGAGAATTGCTTTTTCTATATCTGAAAAGAATGACATTGGTATCTTGATGGGGGTTGCCTTGAATCTGTAGTGCTTTTGGCAGAATGGCCATTTTAATTATATTGATTCTTCCTAACCAAGAGCATGGAACATCTTTCTTTCTTCTCAGGTATTCTTTGATTTCTTTTTTCAATGTTCAATAATTTTCATTGTGGAGGTCTTTTACTTCCCTTGTTAGATTAATTTTCAAGTATTTTATTCTTTTTGAGAATATTGTGAATGGGACTGATTTCCTAATACCTTCCTCTGCCCTATTATTGTTGGTGTATAGGAAAGCTATTGATTTATGGGCATTGACCTTGTAGCCTGCCACTTTGCTAAATCAGTTTTTAACCTCTAGCAGTTTTCTGGCAGAGTTTTTTGGATCTTCAAGATATAGGATCATGTCATCAGCAAAAAGAGATAGTTTGATTTCCTCTCTTCCTATTCTTCTCCCTTTTATTTCTTTCTCTTACCTGATTACTCCTGCTAGGGTCTCAATAACTATATTGAATAAAAGTGGTGAGAGTGGACAGCTTTTGTTGTGTTCCTGAGTCTAGTGGAAATGCTTTCAGCTTTTCTCTGTTTAGCATTATTCTTGCTGAAGGTTTGTCATATATGGCCTTTACATAGTTAAGTTCCTTTGATCCCAATCTTCTCTAGAGTTTTCAGCATAAATGGTTGTTGGATTGTATTGAAGGCTATTTCTGCATCAACTGAGATGATCATATGACTTATGTCCTTATTATGTTTGTTATGAATCATATATATTGTTTTGCATATGTTGAACCAGACTTGCATACCTGGAATGAAGTCCACTTGATCAATTGTGAATTGTCTTCTTGATGTGTTTTTAAATGCAGTTTGCTAGAACCTTATTATGGATTTTTGTGTTCATATTCATCTGGGATATTGGTCTATAATTTTCTTTTTTTGATGTGTTTGTTGGGTTTTGGTATCATAGTTATGGTTGCCTCATAGAAAGTGGGAGAGTTCCCTCCTTTCAATTTCTTGGAATAGCTTAATAAGGAGAGCCTTTAGCTCCCCTTTGTAGGTGTGGTAAAACTCAGCAGGGAATCTATCATGTCCCATGTTTTTCTTCTTTGGAAGGCTTTTAATTGTTATATGGATTTCAGGGCCTGTTATTGCCATAGCCCATTTATTGATTGGAGTGTTTGTATTTTTGGTGTTAAATTTTTTTTGTGTGTGTTCCTTGTATATTCTGGACATTAGCCCCCTGTGAGAGATTGGCAGTCCATGATTTTCTCCCATTCTGTAGGTTCTCTCTTGACACTCTTGACTAATTCCTTAGCTGTACAAAAGCTTTTCAGTTTAATGGCATCCCACTCATTAATTCTTGGTTTTAATTCTTGTGCTATGGGAGTCTTGTTAAGAAAGAAGGAGACTACACCGATATGGTGGAGTGTTGATCCTACTTTGTCTTCTAATAATTGTATGTCTGCTGGTTTAATTCCTACTTCTTTGATCAATTTCTATTTGATTTTTTGTGCAGGGTGAGAGAAAAGGATCTAAATTCAATTGTCTGCATATGGCTGTCCAGTTTGTCCAGCACCATTTGTTGAACAAGCTCTCTTTCCTTCAAACTATAGTTTTGCCTCCTTAGTCAAATATCAGATAGTTAAAGACTTGTGGGTTAGTCTCAATGTCTTTTTATTCTATTCCATTGGTCGCCCTGCCTATTATGACACCAATACCATCTGTTTTCATACCATCTGTTTTCATTACTATAGCTCTATAGGATAATTTCTGTCTACCCTCAATCTTAAGGGAGATTATAAAAAGCTGGTGTGAAGAAAGTAGTTTCCTTAAGTATATTTGCATTCAATTGGAAGCAGGGTAAACTACAAGCCAAGGATCTAATGCACACAGAAACAGAGGAAACCTAAAAGACAAACATACTGATACTTACTTGTACCACATATCCGGAATTAAATTGGAAATCAGCAGCATGAGGTACTTCATGTATCCAAACATCTCCAGACAATCCATTTGGATCTTTCCTTGCAGCTAAGATATCTAACAACCTATGAAAGAACATATATGCTATCAATCTTTTCCCTCCAAAACAGGTCACATCCCTCACTTATTCTGAATGCAAAGTCTGCTCAAGTTAGAAAATTATGTGTGTGTACACACACACAAATTATTTCCTTCCTTATAATCATGTGCTATAACATGTCTGAAAACTTGAATGCAAGATATCATTGGCTTATCTAGTGTAGAACTCCAAAATAACCCTCACTTTGGTTGTACCATCTGAGGCAATTGGCTTCTCATCTATGACTCATGTCCTCACTTACACATCCAGCTCCTTGTCCCCACTGTTAATATCATCCTGTCTTTCCTTTCTCATTAGCTTATATTATGGTCAACTACTATATGCTAATTACTTCATTTTGCAATGTTAGTAAAGCAAATTTGAAAAGACTTTCTGGTCCTAGGGATAAAACCATAAGCTATTTCAACTAGTTATCCATAGGATCTAGGTCCAAAGAGAACATACACAGCAATGCATGTGATTTTTGAAAACACACAGAAACTCCACAGAAAAGGCTTACTTTTGCTATCTTTTGTACTCACAAAGATTGATCTCCACCTGAGTGCCCCATGATGGCATTTAGGCCAGGATTCATGATCCCACTGTAAACACAAAAAATATCAATTTATCATTTCACTTTTAAAATATCCTATCAGTTTAGGGTCTGCATTGAATATATTCAGTAAAGGCTGATGAAATTGCAGACAGAAAACATGCACCAACTCTTAAAGAAAAAAAACATCATTCATTAATAGAAGTCCAGTATACACAGGATGGAAATCACTACTCAGGACTTAAAAGAAAAATGCCTCAGGTCCCTTTAAGTGCCTTTCATTTATTTGTAAAACAACTCACCCCTTCTAAAAAATGACACATTCCATATTTACATTTCTATAAAATAAATAGCAAGTTTTCGTGAACCATATCTCTTGAATCATATCCATGTCTCCTATTCTTAAAACAGCTTCTGCTTAATGTTTGATGATCAGCCTTTTAAAATCCCCTCCCTTGCCACCCGGTTAAGATACACAGGATTAATTAACCACTTATTTGTAGACTATCAACATTAGAGTTCTTACTTTTAAAAATCTAATCAGAATAAAAATCAGTGCACATAAAGAAGAAATCAAAGGCTGGAATAAAGCATTTCAGAATATAAAAACCCATCACCTGTTCTTAACACTCCAAAAAAAATCATAACAAATAGAAAGCAAAATGCAGCCCCAGAATATATTCTTTCTTGCCTTGTTAAGTGTTTGATAAGTGGACCAGAAAATGCTGTTTAGATTTGGGAGATGTCCCTCTGGCCTGGTTGTACTTTAGGAATGTACAGCTACAGACAGTATTGCACATATAGATAGAATTTGAATGGGTGATTATGGCAGTGTTGACTATGCTAAGACTCAAGCTGAAGCAAAAGTTTGGATTTTTTTCTAAACATAGGAGGGAAAATGGATAAAAAGTCTGTAATGGAGGAAGAACAAAGGGCAGGGCAATTGCAGTTGCACCGGAATGATGAAACAGTGGCCTGCCTCTTTAGAACTGGCTGTAGGTCAATATGTATTCTACGGTGGAATCAGTATCTATTCCAAGCGCTAAATCAAAGCCAACAACTACTTCACTCTCAGATATTGAATCCCAAAGAGATTGATCCCACAACTGCACAGCTGTCATGAGTGACGAATGTCCCAACACAACCGTCCTAGTGTTCACATCCACAAAGACCTTAGCATTCACTGCCTGTGGAACCTGGATAGATCACAGTGATACTAGGGCTTCTGGGGGCTAAGGTGAAATGTACCTTTCACTGTGCTCATTTACTAAGGAACCTCTCACTGAATCACTGGGCTAATATAACGAGATTTTTGTAAACCAGAAACAAGTTGTGACACAGAAAAATATTCTTTTGGTAACCTTCATCCCCTCAAGTGTAAAGACACATTAATGACTTTGTTTGTCTGGGGGTTTAGGTCAGTGCTAGAGTGGGTGCTTAGCTTGCAGGAATTTCAGGCTCCAATTCCCAACGATTGGATAAACTCTCAAGTGCATTTGCCTATAGTTCTTAATGCATAGAATGCATCTTCTTTATTAATAGCTACCTAGAAACTGCTTCTAAAATGACTGGAAATGAGCTGTTTATTCCCTGTCTTCATTGCAAGGAAAATGTCCCAGGATTTTAACATGCATTCTAAAGGAAAAGAGCAAGCCATCTTGAAAGATTCAGCCAGAAACTGAAGGTGAATGTGTTAAGGCAAAGCATTTCACAGGTTGCTCTCTTTGACTTCCATTGACAGTAAGCCCCAGCAGTACTGAAAATATTAGTGTACAGTCCCAAATGCCAGAGTTCCAATGCAGAGCAGAGGCTAATTCCACATCCATTCCTTCAACACAATTATGAAGTGTCCACTATGTATGAACAAGGAACTCTTCTAAGACACGGAATGAAATGAGTAGATAAACAAATGGAAAATAAAGTCCTAGTCTCCCTGGCTTTATTTGTGGTCCAGGGATCAGCACACTAAAGCTGGTTATTCATTTTCTCTTTTCACAAACCCTATGATTGGACAGAGCCAAGCTCATTGGTTTAAGTGGTGTCTAGAGCTGCTTTCATACTACAAAGATACTTCAGTCAATCAATTATGGTCCATAATTCCCTGGTCTCCCATCCTCCCCTCTACCCTTCTTAGCCCCTCACAAGCCATTCCCCTCCTATTTTCTGTTTAGAGCCACTACAGTGGTCCTCCCTCCTCATGCTGTAAAACTTTACCAACAAGAACTGAGTCACACTGTTAACACTTTGCCCTTCTTCCCTTGCCTACTATTTGCTGTACACTGAATACTAAAATGGAGGACATGAAATGAAAGGTACCTGAAAGATTTGGGTTGGCCTATTAGATTTTCCTAGATCATGGTCCATCCTTGGGTCTTGTTTTGTTTATGGTCATAGGAGGTAAATGCCATTCTTGGAGCATGGTCAGCCTCCTCTACTCATGCACACAGAGTTCTCACTTTCTCAATGTGCATGCACTCCCTACAATTCAGGGTGAGGGACTTCTCTTCTACCTTTTAATCCTTTGATTACAGTAGAACCTTGCAATGAAACTAGTTTTCTGAATCCTGCAATTGACCACAAGTTTTCTGAGAACAGAGGACATATCTCTGTTGCTGGCATCTTGCATAATATCAGGCATCTACTAGGCACTGAAAATTTGTTGAATAAGTGAATCTCTACATATTTATAAATGAAATTTACTTTATAGAAAGCAACAAATATGTTTCCTTTTTTTTTTTTTAAGAGAGAGGGACAGTGAGAGAGAGAGAGAAAGACAGAATCAATTTTATTTAGTTTTTCATGTGGCCTTCATTGCTCTGAGACTTCGCTGTGTATGTGGTGCTGGGGTTTGAACTCGCATACTTGTGCATGCCAGGCAAGCTCTGTAACCGCTGAGCCACCACATCAGCCTCAACAACTATATTTCTGATAAAAATCAAAAGTATGGAAAATATGAAACCATTTACTAAAAACAGGTATATTCTGCTAGAAAAAAACAACTATATTTTTCTTTGTTTAAGTAATGAGTAATGAGTCATTAAGTAAGTAATGAGTCATTAAGTAAGTAATGAGTCAATTATTTCTTTTTTGTTTTTATTTCTTCTTGTATTTATTTTGTTTTAGGTATTTTTGTAATGCTGCAGTTCAGTGTGTCAATCTTTTCTACCAGTCTTGCCCTTCCCCTTTACCTTTTTTTTTTTTTTAAAGAAAGAGAGCATGTGTGAGAGAGAGAGAGAGAGAGAGAGTGAGAGAGAAAGAATCTTATTTTTTCATCTGATTTTTGTTTTTCTGATACTTTATTGTGTTTATGATGGTGCTGGGGTTCAAACCTGAGCTCTCACACATGCCAGGTGTTATGGCTTGGATGTGAAGTGTCTCCCAAAAGCTCATGTGAGTCAATGCAAAAAGTATGAAAGATGAAATTATTGGGTGATGAGAGCCTTAACCTAATCAGTGAGTTGATCCCCCATAGGGCTTAACTGGCAACTGAAGGCAGGTAGGATGTAGCGGGGGAAGCTGGGTCATTAGGGGCGTGCCTTTAGGGTATATACTTTACATCTGGTGAGTGGAGTCCTGTACTCTGCTTCTTGGAGCCATACCTTGAGCTATTTTCCTCTCTCACGCTCTTCTGCCATGATATTCAGCCTCACTGTGAGCCCTGAAGAATGGAGCTGGCCAGCTATGGATTAAGACCTCCCCAAAACTGTGCACCACCAAAGTAAACTTTTCCTCCTAAATTTTCTTGTTGGGCTTTTCATCGCAGCATTGAAAAAGCTGACTAAACAGAAATTGATACTGAGGAGGTGGTTGTTGCTGTGACTAACCTAACCATGTGATTAGGAAGCCTTTGGAACTTTTTGGAATTTGTGAAAGGAATTTTGGAAAATTTAATGACAGAAGCTGGAAAAACTTTAGATCGTTGTGGAGCTTAATGGGAAATTCTGGTAAAGGCTCAGAAGATGGGAATGCTGATAGGATTGTGGACAGTCAGGAAGCTGTTTAAGAGGTTTCAGAAGAGAAGGAGAGCTCAATTGGAGATCAAACTAGAGGCCATTCATGTTATGTTCTGGCTAAGAAGTTGTCTGCATTATACCCCTGTCCTGAGCCTTTCTATGAGGCTGATTTTAAAAGTGATGGACTTAATCTGGCAAAAGAAATTTCTAGGCAGCAGAGGAGTCAGGCAGTGGCATTGATATTGCTGGTAGCTTTTAGCCAAGTTTATGGTGATATTCAGGAACAGAAAGCAGAGCACAAAGATTTGAAAAACTTGGACTTGAAAGGTGGGAGTAAAACTGGGGCAAAAAAAAAAAATCACAGTGAGGCAGAAAAAGTTAGGTAGTCAGTGTAGTCAGAGCAGTGTGGGTCGAAGAGGAGAAAATTAACTGATGGTCATCTTTCCTGAGAGGGCAAAGACATCCCCCAATGCTAATAAGGGTCTGAGAAGATAGGCCCAGATGCAGACACTCCCTGCTGCTAAGGAAGGAACCACATTCTTTCTATTGGTGCCTAAGGCATGGACCAAAGACTGGACCAGAATTCCCCAAGCCTGTACAGGGGCAGGGAAGCACTGACCAGTCAAGGAGAGGACATCATATAAAAAGGGCAAACCTCGCTGCCTCATTGGCTCTGTACCCTCTTTCTTTAAAAAAAAAAAAAAAGATGATCCTATATCTGGAATAACAAAACAAAACAACAACAACAACAAAAAAAACCAAACAAACAAAAAAACTCCACCAAAAAACTGCTAGAGTTGGAAAATTGATTTAGCGAAGTGGCAGGCTACATGATCAACACGCATAAATCAATAGCTTTCCTATACACTAAAAATAATAGGGCAAAAGAAGAAACTAGCAAATCAGTCCCATTCATAATATCCTCAAAAAGAATAAAATAGTTGGGCATTAATCTAACAACAGATATTAAAGGACTCTACAATGAAAACTATAGAACATTAAAAAAAGAAATTGATGAAGATCTGAAAAAATGGAAAAAAATTCCATGTTCTTGCTTAGGCAGAATCAATATAATTAAAATGGCCATTCTACCAGAAGTATTATACAGATTCAATGCAATCCCCATCAAGATACCAATGACTTTTTTACAGATATAGAAAAAGCAATTCTCAAGTTCATTTGGAACAACTAGAAACCCAGAATAGCCAAAACATTACTAAGCAAGAAAAGTGAAACAGGGGATTTTACAATACCAGATCTAAAACTATCCTATAGAGCTGTCATAACAAAAAAAATATTGTACTGGTATCAAAACACTCATGAAGACCAATGGAATAGAATAGAAGACTCTGAGACAAACCCACAAATCTTCAAACATCTGATATTTAACAAAGGAGATCAAAATACAACATGGAACAAAGATAGCCTATTCAACAAATGGTGCTAGACAAATTGGACAGCCATTTGTAAGAAGTTGAAATTAGATCCTTACTTCTCACCTTGCAAAAAATCAAATTAAAATGAATCAAGGAAATAGGAAGTAAAGCAGCTACCATAGAAATGCTAGAAGAAAAATTAGGACCAACACTCCAGCATGTGGGATTTGGCAATGACTTCCTCAACAAGACTCTCAAAGCAAACGAATTAAAAACAAGAATTAGTGAGTGCCACGCCATTAAATTAAGAAAGCTTTTGCTCAGTCAAAGAATTGGTCAAAACTGTCAAGAGAGAACTCATTGAGTGGGAGATAATCATGGATTGTGATTTGTCCCACAGGGGACTAATATCCAAAATTTACAAAGAACTCAAAAAACTTATTATCAAAAACACAAACAATCCAATCAATAAATGGGCCAGAGATATAAACAGAAACTTCTCAACAGAGGAAATTGAGCAAGCCACTGAATACATGAGAAAGTATTCTAAATCACTAGTGATCAGAGAAATGCAAAGCAAAACCACATTCCAATTTCTCCTTTCTCCTGTCACATTGGCAAAGATGAAGAATATAAACAATAACAGATACTGGAGAGGTTGTGGGGAGATAGGAACACTAGTACTCTGTTGGTGGAAGTGAAGCCTGGTACAGCTGCTCTGGAAAGTAGTGTGGACCTTTCTCAAAAAATTGCGATTGGCAAATCAAAGCTACATTAAAATTTCACCTCACTCCAATCAGATTGGCAAAGATGAAGAATACAAAAAATAACAGATGCTGGAGGGGTTACAGGGAGATAAGAACACT
>PVKS010040460.1:0-16608 GCA_004027875.1 Aplodontia rufa | reverse complement strand
TTTTTTAGAGATATTGTGGGAAGGGGAAGGGAGGGATAAGGGTGAGTAATTGGGGGGGCTCTCCTGGGGGTAAATCTAATATCCAGAATCTATATACATTTTATATTATTTTGTTAAAAACTTGTATGGTTGTTCAAAAAATAAATTTCTCAATTAAAAAAAAAAGACTGTTGATTCTCTAGTCTCAAAACCAGGAGGATGGGTATGAGTAGTGGACACCTGCTCACTGGCATGTGTGAAAATGAATTTAGGGTCTTAAATGACAGTAAGTAGAAGTAATGTCAACAGTGTGACTTGGTTGCCAAAATCATTGCTGTAGTCAAAGGCTTTCTTGGTGGATGATATGCAGAGAGTTCGATGCCTGCCAAATGTAAGGAGGATGTTCCCGGTCACCAATGGAACAGGTGTCTTAGGGTGCTCTTGTGTTCCTTGCTTGTTGGCGAGAAGCTGCGCCGCCCTTATTAGGAATGAGGAGTCCAGCCTGATGGGAGATGGGGCTGGAGTTAGACAGGCTGATCTCTGGTCTTCTATCCTGCAGTCTTAGGAGTCTCATGGCCAAGGAGGCAGTCTGTGGATAAAGGTGGTTATTGACAATTTACAAGAAATGCAGGTCAAATCCGCGTTTAAAGTATGTTCCTGTCTGCCTTGCAGCTCAGGCTGCTGTTCCCTCATGCCTCTACTCTTCTCATTGTCCTGCCGCATAAGGTCACCGAGTTACCCTGGGAACCCTCTTATTTTTAGTGGTGCCTTATTTCATGCAGC
The DNA here is from genome assembly GCA_004027875.1 of Aplodontia rufa. Taxonomy (NCBI): domain Eukaryota; kingdom Metazoa; phylum Chordata; class Mammalia; order Rodentia; family Aplodontiidae; genus Aplodontia; species Aplodontia rufa. Next base: position 15,846 of record PVKS010040460.1, on the reverse strand, counting down.
TCTAGATTTTTTAGCTAACTGTCACCATCTGTCTGTAATCACACTTCTTAGAGCTGCCTCCTTGTTATCATCCTGCCTGCCTCTCTGATGGTGGGGAAGTAGTTGTATTTTCTGAAAACTCGCTGTACTATAAAACTTTTACTTGGTATGGCCTGTAAAGGTACTATACAGGAACTATGGAAGCCAGCAAATCCTTGGAAAGGAAGGCTTGAGCTAGGTGTGGAGGTGTATGCCTGTGATCCCAGGGACTCTGGAGGCTGAGATAGGAGAATCGCAAGTTTGAGGCCAGCCTGGGCAGCTTAGTGAGACCCTGTTTCAAAATAAAATAAAAAGGGCTGGAGTGGTGGCTCGGCGGTTACGGCGCTTGCCCGGCATACGCAAGTAAACGGGTTCAAACCCCAGCACGTATGTACACAATTAAGTGTCAGAGCAACGAAGGTCATGTGAAAAACTCAATAAAAATTGATTCTGTCGCTCTCTCTCTCACTGTCCTTCTCTCTTTAAAAAAATTAAAAAAAAAAAGAAAGGGTCGGGACACTGGGTTTTTGACGGAGTAGCCCTGGCCACTTCTTTCAACCCTTTTGGGCTCCAAGTGTTTTATCTCTGAACAAGTTGAAGTCATTAGACACTCTCTGAATGGCCCATCCCTATCTCAGATCATTCAGGGGTGTTCTTTGCCTGTGTTTTTTTTTTTTTTTTTTTTTGCCAAGAGGAACACATTTGGACATCTAGGCAGGCTCTGATTTTTCTTAGAGTCTGCCATCTCAGGCATTCTGACATGGATGCACATTTAGAAGATGGATATTCTATTGCACTATTGAATAATTTTGTCAGTGGTGTGATAAAGTTGTCATTTCTGAAAAAGGTATGTGTGTATGTGTGTGTGTGCGTGTGTGTGTGTTACCTCTCACGTTCACTGCTTATGTTAAATCGCTTGCTCTAGGAATTCCTTCAAATAAACTGGGGGCAGTGGTGCATATCTGTAATCCAAGCTACTTGGGAGGCTGGGGCAAGAGACTTGGAGGTTCAAGGCCAGCCTGGACAACTTAGTGAGCCTTCTCAAAATAAAGAATAAAACGGGACTAGGGGTGTAGCTTAGCAAGAGAGGAGTACTCCTGGGTTCAATCCATAAATCTGCAAAAAGAAAAAAAAATCTCTGAATTGTACACATGTGTGTATGTACCATACTGTGTTAGTGTTATCAGTGGATCAAGGACACGATAATGGCAGTACCTTTTTGCATGTGTCACTCTATGGGATGAGTTGCTGTAATCTCAAGTAAAAAAATGTGGGGATTCAGAGAGATAAAGTATCCTCCTAAGATTCTGTGGCTCCTGCATTGTGTTGAGCTCAGTACCTGTGTTTTGTCAGTGGTTATGGTATATTGGGGCAGTGGGTTAATGGGTGGTAGGATAGGAACCAAGAAGAGGCATGTTGACAGGATCAGAGATGAGGATTTCTGGTCCCTAAAGAGAAAGGTGAGGCCATGGCTGCACCTCTCCTTCCAATGGCTTTGGGCAGACAGAACTTAGGATTTAAGAACTTGATATTGGCAGAAAGGCTGGGGTGGGTTATCTTGGTTGCTGTAGCGAGCGCAGTTGCTTCTGTAGGGGTACTGGCAGCTGTCCAGGTGTGACTCTGCTGGCAGGACATCCATGCATCAAGCTTGCAGAAGTGGGTCTGGTCACCCATTGCAATCCTGCCAGCCTCACAGTGGGAAATGGTGTGACCCAGGCTGCCAAGGACACCTCCTCTCTTCTGTCCTCCCTTCACCCCTCAGGAGGTCGGGCAGTAACAGCACAGCATCTGTTTCTAGTTGGTCTTGTGTACCCTTTCTAGGTGAGAGAATTCTAAATTTTTTATGATTTAAAATTTTTTTAGGGACTGGAGTGGTGGCTCAGTGTTACTGTGCTTGCCTGGCATGCGTAAGGACGTGAGTTCAAACCCCAGCACCACGTAGACAACAAGGTCTCGGAGCAATGAAAGCTATGTGAAAAACTAAATAAAATTGATTCTCTCTTTCTCTTTCACTGTCCCTCTCTCTAAAAAAAATTTTTTTTTTCATTTTTTGGTACTGGGGATTGAACCTGGGGCTGCTTTACCACTGAGCTGCATCCCCAGTCCCTTTTATTTTTTATTTTTTTAAAGAGAGGACAGTGAGAGAGAGAGAGAGAGAATCAATTTTTATTGAGTTTTTCACATGGCTTTCATTGCTCTGACACTTAGTTGTGTACATGGGTGCTGGGGTTTGAACTTGCGAACTTGCACATGCCGTGCAAGTGCTGTAACCACCAAGCCACCGCGCCAGCCCCCAGTCCCTTTTATTTTGAGACAGGGTCTCACTAAGTTGCTGAGGGTCTCGCTAAATTGTGCATCTGGCCTCTAACTTGCCATCTCTTGCCTTAGCCTTCCAAGTATCTGCGATTAGAGGTGTGTGCCACCATGCCCAGTTTACTTGTTTATAGTCTTTATTTAAGATGGCACAGTGTTTGCATATAAACACTTAATTTGACTAGAAAGAACTGTGATGCCTTTCATTCCAAATCCCTGGTGTTGGAAGAGGCCATGCCGTTCTGAAGCAGAATTGCTTAGCTGGTGTATTGGTCTGGGAGGTGTGTATGGAAAGACTTATTAGAAAGAACTGGCTCATGTGATTGTGGGAGCTGTCAGACAAGTCCCAAATCTGCAGGGCAGTCTGTCATCTGGGAACTCATGGGCAGGAAGGACCTCAAGCTACTGCTCATAGTAGAGTTTCTTCAGGGAGCCTCAGCTGTGCTCTTGAGGTCTTCTGACTGCATCAGGCCCATCCTGATTACCTTGGGCAAGCTCCTTAAAGTCAACTGATTAGAGACCTTATCACATCTACAACATACCTTCCTAGTAACATTTAGATTAGCATTTGATTAAATAACTGGGAACTATACCCTAACAATTTGACTTAAAAGAAAAATCACATTTTGTCCCCTGGACCTTCCCACTCAGCAGCACGTTCTGTCTTGACTTCAGCTCTTTATGAGTACTTCTGTCTCCTAAGTGTGTTTAGTCATCTTTTGAGTGTCCATGACTGCTCCCATGATTGGGTTGGAAGTTCTTGCTGGGGTGGAATGTTTTCTTCTTTTTCTTCTATTTTTATTCCTAGGGATTGAAACCAGAGGTGCTATACTACTGAGCTACATCCCAATCCTTTAAAAATTATTATTATTATTATGTTTAAAGAGAGAGAGAGAGAGAGAGTCAATTTTTATTCATTTTTCCATTTGGTTTTTGTTTTTCTGACCCTTAGTTGTGTATATGGTGCTGGGATTTGAACCCAGGTCCTTGTGCATGCCAGGCATGCGCTCTACTGCTGAGCCACCTCTCCAACTCCTATTATTATTTTTTAAATTTTAATCCAGGGTCTTACTAAATTGCCAGGTTGGCCTTGAACTTGTGATCGTCCTGCCTCGGCCTCCCATGTAGCTGGGATTGCAGGTGTGAACCCCTGCGCCCAGCCCTGGGCTGGTTGCATTCTGTTGCATTTGTCTCCTATTGATCTGGAGTGTACTGTAGTGTCTGAAGTGGCTTCTCAGTAAACAGTGACCAATACTCAGGACTTAACCCCAGCTCCCAGCTCCAAGTTTGTCTTTTTTTTTTTTTTAATGTTTTTGAAAGCAGAACTGTCTTATTTTTATTTTTAGCTGATACATAAAAACATAAAACTTACATATCCTAATGGGGTATCATGCAGTGTTTGATACATGTATATATTATGTAATATTTAAATCAAGTGAAACATTTATCTTCTGAATCATTTATCACTTCTTTATGGTGAAAAGTTTCAAAATCCTTTCTTCTAGCTTTTTTTTTTTATTTTTCAGGGCTGAGAACTGAACTCGGGGCCTTGTGTCTGCTAGGCAAGCGCTCTGCCACTGAGCTAAATCCCCAACCCCTAGCTTTCTTCTTTTTAGAGAGAGAGAGAGAGAGAGAGGGAGGGAGGGAGGGAATCAACTTTACTTTTTCATCTGGCCTTTGCTTCTCTGACACTTAGTTGTGTACTTGGTGCTGGGGTTTGAACCTGGCTCCTCGCACATGCCAGGCAAGCACTCCAATCGCTGAGCCACCCTCCAGCCCTCTTCTAGCTTTCTGAATTGTACAGTGCTATATTATTATCTATAGTCACCAGGCTGGGCAGTAATGCTCCAGTACTTACTACCCACTGGTCAACCTTTCCCAGTCCTTCCCAGCCCCTCTCTTGTCCCTGGTCTCTGGTAACCACCGTGCTAATCTCAATTTCTATGAAATCAACACTTTTATTTATTTATTTATTCTTTATTTATTTATTTTAAGAAAGAGGGGACAGTGAGAGAGAGAGAGAGACAGAGAGAATTAATTTTTATTTAGTTTTTCACATGTATTTTGTTGCTCTGAGACTTCGTTGGGTACGTGGTGCTGAGGTTTGAACTCGCGTACTTGTGCATGCCAGGCAAGTGCCATAACTACTGAGCCACTGCTCCAGCTCTTTTATTTATTTTTTAAATTTCTGTTTGGTACTGGGGATTGAACCCGTGGGCACTAAACCACTGAGCCACATCCTCAGCTCTTTTATTTTGTGTCAGGGTCTTACTGAGTAGTTCAGGGTCTTGCTATGTTGCCGAGGCTCACCTTGGACTTGCAGTTCTCCTGCCTCAGCCCCCTGTGTTGCTGGGACTACAGGAATGTACCACAATGCCTGGTTAAAATCAACATTTTTAGATTCCACATATGAGTGAGATCATATAGTACTTGTCTTTCTGTGCCTGTTAGAAATAAAAAAATATCAAAAATCCTGAGGTGCTGTAAGAAAATCAAACACATGCCCAGAAGTGGGTGAGCAAGACAGACTTGACTTCTCCAGAAGGTGCACTCACACGTGGATCCGATGAGCAAGCACTCTTGGGTGGGCAGTCCACCTGCTCGTATGTCCAACCTGATGTAATCCTGCCCTTCACTCTGATTGGAGGACCTCAGGGGTACAGTTGGCTCAATTGGCTAATATAAAACTGGGGAGGGTACAGAAAAGAGCTGTGGGATATCTGATAAGGAGTCTAAAATTGTATTATCTCTGACTACATGGTTCCCCACCTAAGATAGATACTTTTTGTATGTGAATCTTAAGACTACATTCTGAGGGGGCTGGAGTGGTGGCTCAGTGGTTATGGCACTTGCCTGACATGCATGAAGATGCGGGTTCCAACCCCAGCTCCATGTACACAACAAAGTGTCAAAGCAACGAAAGCCACATGAAAAATTAAATTAAAAAAAAAAAGATTCTCTCTCTCTCTCTCTCTCTCTCTCACTGTCCCCTCTCAACAAAAAAAGACTACATTCTGAAAATGAATCATCAGACTCCTTCTTTTTTCATTCAACAAATATGATCAAGTGCCTCCTACGAACTTGGTATTGTTCTAGGTACTGGGGATATAGCATTGAATGAGACAGATATGATCCCAGCTCTTTTGTATCTTTTTTTTTTTTTTTAAAGAGAGAAGGACAGTGAGAGTGAGAAAGAGAGAGAATCAGTTTTTATTGAGTTTTTCACATGGCTTTCGTTGTTCTGACACTTAGTTGTGTAACGTGGGTGCTGGGGTTTGAACCCCTGTACTTGCGCTTGCCTGGCATGCGCTGTAACCACTGAGCCACTGCTCTAGCCCTCTTTTGTATCTTTATAAACTAGTTTGGTGTTTGAAGTGGGTAGAAGGCGAAGGAGACTAGGGATAAACAATTATGCAAATAAGATGAACAAGCTAATTTCAGATAGGGTTAAGTATCTTGAAGAAAATAAAACAGTATATTGTGACTCTAAAGTTGGGGGCTACTTTCTGAGTTCAGATAATAACTTCCTAGCTGTGTGGTGATGGGCAAATTAATTCACCTTTCTGAGTCTTAGTTACTCTACTGATAAAAAAGGGTAAGAATCTCCGATTCTGAGCCCCCTGTGGTGGGAGCCATTGTAGGTTTTGGTGAAGGGGTCCCAGGAAGATGAGCTCTCTAGAAATGTCATTTGGCATGGTTAGAGTTTTACTTCTCAGAGCGTGCCTTGAAAAACAGCAGCTTGTCAGAAACACAGATCCTCTTTCTCTCTCTCTCTGTCTTTGTGTGTGTGTGTGTGCACGCGCACGTGTGGTGCTAGGGATTGAACCCAGGTTCTCATGCATGCTAGGCAAGCCCTCTACCACTGAGCCATATCCCTGGTCTAGAAATGCAGATTCTTGGACCATATTCCAGACCCACTGAATCAGATGTGCATTTTATGTAGCTTAGTGGTAGAGTAGCCCTGGGGATGTCATTCTCCTTAACCTCCTGCACTGTTCTTGAAAATAATGTTTCTTCAAGGTCTGAGTTCAGCCTTCTGGATGTTGAGAACCTGGCCTCTTACACGTGGGCTCTGGTGCCACACCCATGACACCTTCTGCAGAAGATGGGAGATGGCTTGTATTTGTGTGTAGGCTCCTGGGACTCTTCCTCTTTAATCAGGATTCAAGTTGACTGCTTCTTGATGTCCTGTGGGAGAGCTCTTAACCCTATGTGTCCATTGCTTCCAGAACAGTGGGCTTCAAGTGAATTTGCCTGGACGGAGATTCTCACATGCTTCATCCCAAAAGGGTGGCTCTTTCCTCCCTGGGTGTCTTCTATTGACTTTCCTGGGATCCATTACAATAGGTGTAATTATTTTATTCAGTGCTTCCATTGTGCCTGGTGTTTTGAGCTCCATTATATTTATTCCCATCTACCGCCCAGAGAGATCTTGGATAAGCCCGTAGCTTAATATGATAGGTTCATAATAGATTACCTAGTTAGGGACAATTGTGGTTGCTGTAGCACAGGGAGACCCTAACCCTAACCCTAACCACCCTAACCCTAACCCTAACCATAACCCTAAAACCCTAATGCTAACCCGAACCCTAAAACTAGCGCTAACCCTAACCACCCTAACCCTAACCCTAAAACTGACACTAACCCTAACCACCCTAACATAACCCGAACCTAAAACTAACACTACCCCTAACTACCCTAACCCTAACCACCTTAACCCTAACACTATCCCTAACCCTAAAATCCTACCCTAAACCCTAACCTTAACCCTAACCCAAACCCTAACCTTAACCACCCTAGCCCTAAACATAACCCTAAAATCCTAATCCTAACCCTAATCACCCTAACCCTAACCCTAACCCTAAACTTAACCTAAACCTAACCCTAAAACCCTAACCCTAACCCTAACCCTAAAACCTAATGCTAACCTGAACCCGAACCCTAACCCTAACTAACTATAACCCTAACCCTAACTAATCCTAACCCTAACCCTAACCCTAATCCTATCCCTAACCATAACCCTGGCGTGTGGGCAGTTTCTGATTTGCTGATTTGGTGCAGATTCAGGGTGGGTGGTTGCTGTGTATGATAGGAGAGTGTCATTTGCCTGTCCCCCCACAGTAGTATCCTTTTTAAGAGGTATAATTTACTCTGATCTTTCCCTTCAATTTTCTTTGCTGTACCCACATAGGTCTGTGATCTGTTTTGGGGAATAAACAGATATTTCATCAACTTTGGAACAGGGGCAGGCTTTTTTCTATTGTCTGAATCAAAACTGAAACATATTTCATTTCTTAAGTTGCTTGAGGTCTCATGAAGCTTTCTGCAGATAGAATATGTACCACAACACCAAGGAGTAAGAATGGGGTGAGAAGGGCCCCTGTGGACGGCATTAATCCATTTTATGGGGCATAATCTAATGATCATAGAATGCTGGCTTTGGTTTCTTGGGGACAGGAGCTCATTTTATACATTGTTGTGTGTTTGCCTTGACTGTCTCTCCAGATAGCACAGGATTCCAAACATGGGTCTCGTCTTTATCAGATTAATGTCGAGTAGTAGTGATTAGATTGGTGTGTGGATTTATTTGCTGCTGCTTAATGGATTGCAGCTTGTGTCTGACATAGTGCTGGCTTCTTGGTAAACCTTCCCACCTTTCGAAAACTGGTAAATTCTTGCAAGATAATTTAAAAATTAGTTTTTCGTTCTCTAGGCAGCTAGGCAGGAGGCATGAATTAAGGTGGTCTAGCTATCTTGCTTTTTTTTTTCTTTTAAGGAGAGAGGGACAGTGAGAGAGAGGGAAAGAGAGAATCAACTTTATTTAGTTTTTCATGTGTCCTTCATTGCTCAGATACTTCGTTGTGTACATGGTGCTGGGGTTTGAATCTGCATCCTTGAGCATGCCAGGCAAATGTCCTAACTGCTGAGCCACCGCTCCAGCTTCACTATCATGCTCTTTGAGAGGAAGAGAGAAGGACATAAGAAAGGCAAAGGACAAAGTTATGGGCTCTGGCAGTGAGACCCCCCGGGCTCCCAGGGCTCCCAGCTACCCCTCTCTGGGGTTGCTGACCTCCCTTCTCTTTGCCTTTTGGACATGCTGTTGATCCCACTGTGAATGGATGTGTCATTGTGCTCCTTGAAATAAAAAGGGGGGCTGGTGCCTTGAATGTAGCATGTCAGGCTGTAGCTGGGATGTTAGCTGTCCATTCTAGAAGAGCCCCCTGGAAGCCACTGGGGTGATGTCCTTCTAGCTCTTCTGAGAAGGATCTGTGGAGGAGAAGTTGCTCCTGTGTGTGCGTGTGTGTGTACACGTGTGTGTGCACACATAAGTACAAGCTTGTGCATATGTATGTCAGGACATAGGGGCCTTCCCTTGTCCCTGGGAGCTCTGGAGCCCCTCCTTAGACAAGTCCACGTGTCTGTCCTTTGTCTCACTTTCCTGCTCCGCATCAGTTAGTGCCCACTTACTGTATCTTCTAGGTGCTGGGCATATCTCATTGTCTTCCTTTACAGAGTTGTTTTGGGAAGATACTGATAAAAGATTGTGAAATGTTTGGTCAATATGATTGTTTAACAAGTCTTGTTGATATTACCATCGATTCTGTTTTTTTTTTTTTAAGAGAGATGGACAATGAGAGAGAGAGAGAAAGAGAAAGCGAGAAACAATTTTATTTAGTTTTTCATGTGGCCTTCGTTGCTCCGAGACTTTGCTGTGTACATGCATGGTGCTGGGGTTTGAACTCATGTACTTGCGCATGCAAGGCAAGCGCCGTAACTGCTGAGCCACCGCTCCAGCCCCCATCAATTCTTCATTAAAAAAAAAAATGCTTTGTCCCTACAGTTTTGCTGCTTGATTAATCAGTATTTGTAGATCCTTTATGTATCCCATCATTTTTGAATAGAGATTAGTCAATTTGCTGAGTACTCAGTACATGGCCAGGGCTGTGTAAGGGATTAGCTTAGAGGTAGGGTGATTCAGACGTCTCCTAAGGGAGTGTGCTGCCTTCTTTTGAGTCATGGACGCTGTGAACGTCTAATACAAGCCTCTTCTCATAAAACTGTTTCTAAGCAAAGAATTTAGCATATCATTCGAAGGACCCATGGACCTTATGAGAAAGTTCATGGGGATTTCTAGAATACCATAGTTTGCCATCATCTGCTGTATTTTGGGAGGTAGAGATACTAGTTTCTGGGTCTCTGTAGGATTTCTTCCTTTTAAAGAACATATAAAAACTGAAAAGCATTCTGGTCAACTTGAATAGGGACTGGATGAGAACTATTCTACTAGTCCATGAGGCAGTGCGGTGGCTGGAGGTCCGGAGCAAGCGTAAGCCAGGGTAAGCCAACATTCCAGGGAGGTCCTCACCTTTCTCTACAAATGTGGTTTGGGGCCTCTGGGTCTTGCACAGCCAGTATGTAACCTGATTAATGGGGAAGGATTTACTACAGACACAAGTATGTAGGCGATGAGGCTGGTGTCCTCCTCTCCCTGACAACTGTATAGGGGAATTTCTGCCTTCACCTTGTTTCAATAAAGCTGAAAGCTCTGTTGGGTTTATTCTACATTCTGCAAAAGTGCAAACACATCACAAAATAAAAACACAACAAATAACAAAATACAAGCAAAGGACTTATACTGCTGCTGTTTAATATTTACTTAAAAATTACCATCATGGGGGTTGGGGATTTAGCTCAGTGGCAGAGCACTTTCCTAGCACGCGTAAGGCCCCGAGTTCGGTCCTCAGCCCTGAAAAAAAAAATTACCAACATCAAGAATGTTCACTCCATTTAAAGGAGGTAGTAAGAACCAACTTGGTGCCTGCTTTTTTCTTTATTAAAAATTATATTAGAGTTTTCATAATTCTTTATGCAATTCTAGCTTTCTCTTGAATCCCAGAGCACTTAATTGCCGGAGCAGGGTCTCTGTTTTGTCTTTGTGAGGTATGGAAGGATAGCAAGGGGTATTATTTTCAGATAAGGGGAGTTAAGAGGTCCTTGGAATTGCCTGGAATTGTCCTCTGAAGATCTGAGAAGTGAAACATATCAGGGATCCTTGGCTCTTTGTACAGGAAACGGATGGTGTGGAGGAGGCAGCGGGGATGGTAACCGCTGGTATGTAGCCAGAGTGACAAAGACAGACTGCTCCTGTGCGTAGTAGGATGTTCTGGTGCTGCTGATGGGAGTGTGAATTGGTGTAGCCTCTTAAAGGAAATTGATTTTTGTGAATATGTATATATGTGCATAGAAGGTATGCACATGTGTGCATGTGCATAAATCAAGATAAGTCAATGTTTCCTACCCTTTAGCCAAAGAGTTCTTTCATTTCAGAATCTGTCCTAAAGAATAGCCTAAATAGTGTAGAATACTTTGTGTCTTATGTCTTTTTATTCATCTCTGTTTTGTTTGTGATAAAGAAAAGTGGAAGGATGGCTTAAATGTTCACAATTGAGGAATTGTTACACAAGTGGAAGATGTATTCAAAAGATGGAAATTTGTGCAGTCATCAAACGTTGATAAATGGGAAACCAAGGAAAGGGCTGGGAATCTGGTACAGGAAATAGAGAATGGTTTCAGATCCACCCCTCACTTTTTAGCATGTACTTCTGCATATCGTCTGAGCGTAATTCTTCCTAGAATTATTCCTCTACGCCTCCACCCGCTCTGTAGCCACCCAGACATTTGCGAAGTGTTGATGGCCTTTTACATCTTCTTTCTGAAGTCCTCTCTTTTGCATGCAAATTCTTTTTAAATTATTTTTTGGGGGTGGTGATATTGAGGATCAAAGCTAGGGGCACTGTACCATTGAGTTACACCCCCAGCCCTCCCCCCGCCTTTTTTTTAAGATAGCGGCTTGCTAAGTTGCCGAGGCTGGCCTCAAACTTGTGATCCTCCTGCCTCAACCTCCTGAGTCACTGGGCTTGGATACATACTCTCAAAAGAGCCCCATGCGCTTATTTGTAGAAGCAAAGTTCCATATTGGGGTCTGTGTGTGTGTTTGTGTGTGTGTGTGTGTGTGTGTGTGTGTGAGAGAGAGAGAGAGAGAGAGAGAGAGAGAGAGAAAGAGATTGTTGGAAAAAATAGCTTTCTTCTTAATAACTCAGCATTTTAGCATGTTTTTCATTTGAAACCCTGCCTTTCAGAGGAATAGACTGACTAGTTCACAGAGTTTAAATAGGATTTAGCCCAACCTCCTCATTTTTCAGGCCAACTGTTGTACCCCAGATCTTGTAGCTGGTGGTGACAGGTAAATCATCCCTATTTTTCAGAGGAACAAAGTGAGGATGTTGGCCTTGCCTTTTGTGATCTGTGACTTTGGCAAATCACCTGAGAGTCTCTGTAGGTGTATGGGTAAACTTGAGAGGACTATAAAAATTGCTTAGTGCATGTTAAATGCTCAGTAAATGTGAATTATTATAATCAATAGAAGTAGCAATAGTAATAAAGATGACCGATAGTCACCTTTTATTGTTTTTAGAGTCTTTAGAGAAAAGTATTAGAGAAAAGACTTTTACTTCTGTAATTATCAGGACTGTCTCAGGAAGCAGAAGCTCACCTCTTTAGGGATATGGGATAATTGTTTCGATAATGTCCTCTCCTGGGGGATATAAAGCAATAATTGAATGTTTGCACTTAGGGCAGAGTAACCTGTTTCTACATAGGTAAGGTCCTTTGAAGCAAGTGCATTACAATGCAGGTGAACCTCTATTTTAAGACAATCTCATATTTAAAAGCTGGAATTTATCAACAGATAAATTAGGTGATTAATGTAATTAGAAAATGACCCCCTCAATTTACAAAAGAATTAGCTTCAAGGTATATTTAAGTGGAGAATCTTCCATCGAGTGTTACAATTCTCCCCACACAGTAATTAAGGGTTTGAAAGTGGTGGATGGCCTGGGTGCGTAGCTCAGTGGTAGAGCATTTTCTTAGCACGCGCGAGGCCTTGGGCTCCATCCCCAGCACACCCACCTTTTCCCATACACCGGTAAAAAGTAAAATTGTCTTCTGATGGCCTAAGTGTCCAGAAATGGTGCTCTCAAATACCATCGGTGTTAGCCAGGTGCTGTGGCATACACATGTGTCCCATAGGCCCATCCTCTTGGGAACTGAGGCAGTAGGATCTGTCACTTGAGCCAAGAGTTCAAGGCTAGCGTGGGAAATATAGAAAACACACACACACACACACACACACACACACACACTCATACACAAAGTTTAAAAATTCCCAGAGCTAAAAAGTATAGCGATGTAGGGCTGGAGTTACAGCTCAGTACTCGGGTACTTGCCTCACATATGAAAGGCCCTGGTTCAATCCTGGAAAGAAGGGGGGAAAATGTACTATGCTATCTGTTGGGCATATGAGTAAGAAATATTTAAAATTTTATTCCTCGAAAGGTTGTTAATAAATTAGTTTTTCAAGGTCATGTTGAGCAATGCAGGTCTTTGAGAAATATATATCAAGAACTTTTTATTATGAAACCATTATAAAGTATACGAGAGCAGAGAGAATAAAATAATGAACCCCTAGATACTTATAATCAAAATTCCGTTGTTTTATGATTTTGCCATGTTTATCTGTTTACCTTCCCTTCTTTTGTTGAAGATAATGTAGGTCATGAGATCATGTTATGCCACCACTGTTGGCTTGAATGTTCATCTCCGTAAAAATGTAGACATTTGGGCTGAAGCGGTGGCTCAGCAGTTCAAGTGCTTGCCTGGCATCGGAGGACCTGGGTTCAAACCCCCAGCACCACATACACAACTAAGTGTAGGAGAAACAAAGGCCAGATGAAAAAATGAATAAAGTTGATTCTCTTTTTCTTTCTCCCTCTCTTTCTCTCTTTAAAAAAAAAAAGACTTTTTAGTGTACACCTAAGAAAATGAACAGAAAATCCTTATTCCGAGCCATGAGCTAAATTTCCCCAGTGTCTTTAAACTGCCGTCTTTCCTGTGGTTTGTTGGAATCAGGATTCAGATGCTGTCTGGGTTGTTCTGACTCAGGATTCTAATCTGCAGGAGTGCTCGTCACTGATTTGAAGAAACCAGCTCAGTTGTCTGCCAGGATGTCCAACATTGTGGATTTGCATTATTTTTTTTAAATTGTTATGAACACGTAGATAGTGATACAGTCAGCATTTCAATAACTTTGCAATTGTTCTTTATTAAAATTTTTAAAATTTTTATTTTTGCAGTAGCGGGGATGAACCCGGGGTGCTCTTACTACTGAGCTACATCCCCAGGCCTTTTTTTTTTTTTTTTTTTGAGACAAGGTCTTATTTTGTTGCCCAGGCTGGGCTCAAGTTTGCAATTCTCCTGCCTCAGCTTCCTGAGTTGCTGGGATTATAGGCATGCACCACCAAAGCTGGGAAATGTATTTAATTTTATCTGTATGTATTTTTCTTTGATTGAAAAATCTTTTTCTTATCAATATTATAATGAGTTATTTGTTTTATCTTATAGTATATTTGGACTAGCTTAAAAATAATAGCATCAATACTGTTGCTTTTGAAATCTAGTGAATTTAAATTTATTATTACTATTATTATTGATTTAAAGAGAGAGAAGGACAGTGAGAGAGAAAGAGAGAATGAATTTTATTTAGTTTCTTATGTGACTTTCCTTGCTTGGACACTTCCTTGTGTATGTGGTGCTGGGGTTCGAACCCACGTCCCCAAGCATGCCAGGCAAGCACTGTGACCTCTGAGCCATCACTCCAGAGTCAGAATTTTAACTTATTCCAGTTATCATTTTAGTATGTGAAAAGACATTTTATTATTATTATTTTACTGTTTGTCAGTGAATACACCAGATTGTATTTTCTCAAATGGCAAATGAGACACAGGATAGCATTTCTCTTTGATTCTCTCAATATCATCTTTCTTTCGGAGGATTCCATTTCTTACCATGTCTGCAATACTGGCCATGAGATACCAACAATTCTTTTTTTTTTTTTTTTTTTTTTTAAAGAGAGAGGGACAGTGAGAGAGAGAAAGAGAGAATAAACTTTATTCAGTTTTTCACATGGCCTTAGTTGCTCCAACACTCAGTTGTGTACGTGGTGCTGGGATTTGAACCCGGGTCCTCGTGCTTGCCAGGCAAGCGCTGAAACCGCTGAGCCACTGCTCCAGCCCCAGATACCAACAATTCTTAGTAGTAAGGGGCATTTTGCTGTTTTTCTGTCATGGGTCCTTGCTCAAGGTGTTCACATTTTTCTTCTCATCTGGTTTGTAGCACTTGAGCCGGTGTTTCTTCGTTATTGTGCCCAGGATCGGGTCGAGGGATAGGTATTGTGTTCACAGGGAAGGTCCACAGAAGGGTGGTAGCGTACAATTGTCGTGCCATCAGGTGTCAAGGCAAGCTCTACTTTGCAATTGGAGTCATGTGGAAGAAAAGAACGTGTGGATTTATGACAAACACAAGATAAAGTTCCGCGTTGGGCTGGGAATAAATGTTTCAAGATAGTTCTCTTTTATATCCCCCAGTTTAATGCTGTTGATGCTGCTGCTGTCATCGTGTCATGAGATGATTATTAGGTGGGATGATAAAAGATGTTTTGAAAAGAAAGTACCTTTAAAATCTGCTTCTAATTCTCAGCCCTGAAAAAAAAAATCTGCTTCTAGGCATACTGATTTTCATCCCATGAGACCTCCATGTTATCTTTGTCCAAAGAATGTATTCTACAAAGCATTTATTGTCAAAATACTGTGTTTTAAAGAGCTGTGAAGTATTGATTTTTCTATATAGCCTGTGTCACCAACTTGAAATCCTTGTATGTTCAGTTGCTTTGAATGTTTCCATTTTTTAGTGATTTTTGTTACTTATTTTTTGAGATGGGGTCTTGGGGTCTTCCTATGTTGCCCAGGCTGGCCTTGAATTCAAGATTTTAAGCATGTACCACTGTGCCTGGCTTTGATTTTTAATAATTCTTTAAAAAAGTTAATTTTTTGCATATCTAAAATATATGGTTCTAACCACCAAGGTGTCCATTAATGGATGAATGGATAAATAAAATGTGGTATATATGTACAATGGAGTTTTATTTAGCCATAAAGAAGAATGAATTTATGTCATTTTCAGGAAAATGGATGGAACTTGAGACCATCAAGTGGAATAAGCCAAATTCAGAAAGTCAAGGGTCATATGTTTTCTCTCACATGTGGAAGCTAGAGAAGAAAAGGAAAAGGAAAGGTGGAGGGGTGTAGGATCTTGTGAAAATTGAAGGGGAAGGGAGATCAGTAGAATAGAGAAGGAGGACCAGGGAGCCGGAGGAGGGGAAGGAAAAAGGAAATACTGGGGAGTGATCCTGGCCAGATTATATTGTTATATTGTGTGCCGGTACGATTACGAAACAGTGAACCCCACCATTATGTACAAGTATAATATACCAATAAAAAGCATGAAAAAATATGGTTCCAAATTCTGAGCTATTAGCTTGGTATATTCGGAGATAAACTCTCAACTTTATGTCCTCCCTTGCCCTTGATCTTTTCAGTGTTTCTCTCTCTCTCTCTCTCT
>PVKS010040459.1:0-16618 GCA_004027875.1 Aplodontia rufa | reverse complement strand
GAGGTGAGGAGGAGGTGGGCATGGAAGTGAGTGTGGCCTGAGGAGGTGAGGACTGGGAGAGGGGTTGGGTGAAGGCTGCGTGGCCCTAGTGTGGTGTCACTCAGTGCAGGGCCACTTGGTGGGCCGTAGGGCATCCTACAGGTAGGGAAGAAGGTCCACCAGGAGCCATGTGTCCTCGGGTGTGCGATAAGGGAAGCTGTCCCTGAGAGGCTCCCCAGGGCCTGGAAAGCCAATGTAGCACAGGGAGGCACTGGGGACGTCTAATGGACCAGAGCCAAGGGATTAGGAGAAGGGGTGAAGGAGGGGCATGTGAAGGCGTGGCAAGTCCCTGGCCAGGTGCCAGGTGCAGGGTCCCCTGGCCAAGCGCTTCTCCTGTGTGGCTCGTCCCTGCCTGGAAAGTGAGGCCCAGCTCCCAGGAGCCCGCATGAGTGCACCTGCATGTGCATCCGTGTTGGGGTCTCATGTCCCCACAGGTGGACACGGGGAGCAGAGCAGGGGCAGGAGCTTCCCCGACTGTGTGGACTGAGCGCAGCCCTGCGGGAGCCATGAAGTCTGCTGGTTTTAGCTGGGCCAGTGCAGGGCTGGACTTTAGACCAAGCCCCAGCGTCCGCGAGCAGATGCTGCAGGCCCCCCAAACAGCAATGTGGTACCCCGTTGAGGCCAGTGTCACCAAGGGAAGAAGGGAGGGAAGCTTGGGCTCTGGCTCTCTTCTTGCAAGCCCCAGGGGCCACTGAGGCCAAGTGGCCAGGTCATGGCACTGCCACAGACGCTGCAAAGGCTCCAGGTCCACTCCTGCAGTGCTCCTGCAGGGCTAGAGTTGCTCCCTTCTCTTCTTGGAGAAGCCCTGGGAGGCCTCCAGCACAGGTGACCCAGAGAACAGGCCAGTACTATCCCGTTCATGGTGGCACAATTCTCCAGAAGACGCATAGAGTACATCCAAATTTAAAAGTGGAGGCCCAAGGGGCCTCTGAGCACATCCCAGCCCGCTCCCCAATGCCCCAGAGACACAGCAGAACCCTTCTAAAATGTGCAATGGTCCCTGGGTAGAAGTTTTTTAAAAAGTTGAGAAGTACTTACCCACGCAGCGCAAAGACACCACTGTGTTTGAAGAACAGGTGTCACTGAAAAAGAGGAGGGAAGTTGGGTGACCACAGTGAAGGAGGAGACTAAATCTATGTAAGGGACAGTGTCAGAAAGGGTGACCCCAAGGGCTGGAGTGTAAGGCAGCGCTGCATCAAGTTAAGGATATAAGCAAGGGTTGGAGCATTGCTCAGCAATAGAGTGCTTGCCTGGCATGCACGAGGACCCAGGTTCAAACCCCAGCACCACAGACACAGTTAAGTGTCAGGAAAACAGAACACCAGATTAAAAAAATAAAATAAAATTGATTCTCTGTGTGTGTGTTTCTCTCTCTCTCTCTCTCTCTTTCTTCCTGTCCCTTTAAAAAGTGACCCTGAGTGAAAGTACCAGGCTCAAATTCCAGCTGTATGATTTATTGGGCAACTTAACCTCTCTGTTCCTAATTCCTCCACTAGGAAAATAATATAACAATACAGGTTGATGCTCTAACAATCAGGGAAATGCAAATCAAGACTTCATTAAGATCTCACCCCACCCCAGTCAGAATGGCAAAGATCAAGAACACAGACAACAAATGCTGCAGAGGGTGTGGGGAAAAGGACCCTTAGACACTGTTGGTGGGACTGCAAACTAGCACCACCACTCTGGAAAGCAGACTGGAGACTCCTCCAAAAACTAGGGATGGATCCACTATGTGACCCAGCTGTCCCACTGCTGGGTGTTTTCCCAGAAGATATAAATTCTGCATACTTCAGTGACACAGCTACAGCAATGTTTACAGCAGGTCAGTTCACAATAGCTGAATCGTGGAATCAACCCAGTTGTCCTTCATTGGATGAAGGGATCAAGATACCACTGAATTCTTCTCGACCACTAAAATAAAGAAGATGAAATCCTGGACTTTGATGGTAAATGGATGGAGGTGGAGAAAATCGTGCTGAGTGAAATCAGCCAAACCCAGAGACTCAAGGGCCAAATGTGTTCTCTCACATGTGGAAGCGCAAGTACAACATAGGAAAGAGCCAGAAAACGGTAAGTTCAGGCAACAGACTCATCAAGCGCGGATTATCAGTCGAACTCACAGCCTAGGGGTCAGGGAGGATGGAGGGAGGGTAAAGGGGGAATATAGGATGTGTGCGTGCATGAGCAAAACCTCAACATGTAAAACTATAATGAAAAATAAAATAAAATCTTGTTTAAAAAAAGAGAGAGGGGGGCCTGGAGCGGTGGCTCAGTGGTTATGGAGCTTGCCTGGCATGCACAAGGACCCTGGTTAAACCCCAGCACCACGTACACAACTAAGTGTCAGAGAAACGAAGTTCACGTGAAAAATTAAAGTTGATTCTCTCTCTCTCTCTCCCCGCCGCTAATCTGAAAACCAAAATCTGAAATGCTCCAAAATTTGAAACTTTCTGAGCACCTACAGGCTGCACAGTGGAAGATCTCTCCACACCTGACCTCATGCGATGGGTCACCGGGCAAATGTGGGCACACTAAAGCATTGCCTCAAATTACCTTCAGCCCACGCATTCACAGCAGACATAAAACTTCCGGGACTACTGTGTGTAGACTCTGGTCCCACCCTCAAGATGTCTCATTGCATACATGCAAATATTCCAAAATTCAATAAAATCTGAAATTTGAATCATTTCTGGTGCCAAGCATTCCAAACAAACAGTTCTCAGTGTGTGGTGCCAACTCCCAGGCTGGTTGTGAGGGCAGGCATACAAAAGTGTGGGTTCCACTTTTGTTCTTGGAACCGAGAGCCAGCCTCCAGCATCAGGATGCCATCTGGAAACGCGATTTCACGCGGCAGGGTCTCGAGGCTGGAGGGCAATACAACCAGCGCTTGGGCTGGGAGAAGGAAAGAGAGTTCCTCGTGTGGGAGTCAAACTTCCTTGGTGGTGGATGACAAAGAAAGAATCGATGTTTTCTGTCCCTGTCCTGTACGCTGAGAAGATGACAGCCTCAGACACTTGAGCTGGGCTGGCAATGACCCCTGGGCTGTGAGTTCTTTTAGACAAAAACCATTTCGAAGAGACGAGACCCCTCTGACTGACATGGAGCAAGACACTCGCCCACAACACGACCGTTGCAAAACATGGAGCCAGCACCTTGTCCAAGGAAGGCACAAAATGATGAGCTAACATGCCCACCCCGGCTCACTCAGGAGAACCAAACAGCCGTAGGCTGGCTTCCTCCAGCCACCGCTACAGTAGCAGCAACGCGCCACCCATCGGAGCTCCCACTTCCCAACAGAGTCCAGCCCGGAGCAGCACCCGCTCTGCGGAGCCCAGGTCCTGCCTCAGGTCCCTCCCAGCACCTGTTCCTGAGACACCGGCTGGGCGCCCTGGTCACTACAGCTGTGAGGCACAAGAACATTCCTGCTAAGCAGAGGCATTGTCTAGGAATCCTTGGGTCCATGGGGCCACAGCCATCTCAGCCAGCAGCATCGGGGAATGCGTGGTTCTTCAGCAACCCTGGCCAGGAGCTCCGCCCAGGGACCCAAGCATCACAGGGCCACTCCATGTGTCACCTGCTCCGAGTGTCACCCACCTGCCCCCTGACATGTAGACAATGACCTTCCCTTCTTTCCTCTAAGTTCGCAGGGCTCTTGCCAAGGGACAGCAGCTTCTCCCGTCCCGATTCTTGGCTTTTCTTAGCTCCCTGATTTTCTGTGTAAGGGAGGTGCACCAAGAACCGCTGAGAGCAGCAGAGTCCAGGCAGCTGCGTTTAGCCGTGCCATTGGACGGCGCACCTGGCAGGCAGACACAGCCCTGCCACCTTCCTGGGGACAGCAAGCCTGCAGCAAAGGTCAGCACCCCCAGGAATGCAAATGTGAGCCCACCTCCCATCCAAGGAGAGGTGGGGCCCCCAGATGCAGGATCTGGCAGCTGGAACAGAGGTTTCAGCTAAGCTGCCTGGTGACAAGGGACTGGGACCTGGGGGTGAGGAGGCTTATGTGCAAAGGACACTGAATCTTCCACATCAAAAAGCATTCTGCATCAGCAATGGCTTGGAACATTTAAAACATGCACAGAAAGGTGGCCCAGCCCCCTGCCCTGCCACCCGTGCCAGTGCCACTTCCAGCAGAGACCTACTGCTTGAGACTGCTTGAGCTCGATGGTACCCACTAGGCGCACACGACCTGCCCAGGGTCACAGCCTGGCTTTGAGGAACAGGAAATATTTGCTATGTTGAACTGATGCCCAGGGCCCAGAACATGCCCACCCCTCCCACAGCATCCTGCAACCGGGCTGCTCAGGGCCCGACCATCACAGTGCCCAGGACAGGCACCTGGAAGCAGGACTTTGTACAGAAGCCAACAAAGTCCAGGGCAAACTGGGATGAACGAGTCACCCAGCAGGGACCCTGAGACATTCTCTTGGGATTCCTTGCTATGGACCAAATGTGATTTATCCCCCAAACACATGCTGGACTCTTATATTAATGGTGTTAGAAGTAGGAACTTAACCTGACTATGGTGTTTAGAGATGGGGCTCTTGGAAAGATTAGATTACATGAGGTCACTGGGGAGGAGCCCCAAG
Source organism: Aplodontia rufa (assembly GCA_004027875.1). Classification (NCBI taxonomy): domain Eukaryota; kingdom Metazoa; phylum Chordata; class Mammalia; order Rodentia; family Aplodontiidae; genus Aplodontia; species Aplodontia rufa. Next base: position 11,990 of record PVKS010040459.1, on the reverse strand, counting down.
TTTGAATCCTGGTAGCTGAATAAGGAGGAGATGCCCCCAAGACAGGTGTACCCACATGAGGTCCAGGAGGCCCTCGCCAGAGCCTGCACCATGCAGGCTCTGTTTGGACCTTGTACCTCTAGAGTCACGAGCCACCATAAACCTCTGTTCTTTTTTTCTTTTTCTTTTTCTTTTTTTTTTTTTTTTAAAGAGAGAGGGACAGAGTGAGAGAGAGAGGAGAGAGAGAGACAGAGAGAATCAACTTTATCTAGTTTTTCGCATGGCCTTCGTTGCTCCAACACTTCATCGTGCATATGGTGCTGGGGTTTGAACTTGCGTCCCTGCGCATGCCAGGCAAGCACCATAACCACTGGGCCGCTGCTCCAGCCCCAAACCTCTGTTCTTGATAAAGTAGGTTGCCTCAATATTTTGTTACAGTAATGAAAAGCTGACACACATTTCCTAGAATAGCAGGTACCTCTCTCAGGATCTGGAGAAAGAAACGAAGCCAGCTCTCGGGTTTGCAGTGTTATCGTTACCAACAACAGGGCAGACAGCAGAGGTCACAAGCAAAATGGCAAATAAGCGTCCACCTCTTCCTAAGAATAAGTCCAGAGGTGCCGAGAGCAGCTCGTCCTGCCTAACTTCCAACCTCCTCCCGCCGTGAACCTCCTGCACACCGAGAGCCGCTGCTCAGAGAGATCCGCGTGGTATGCAGATGCGCGGAGCCGCCCACTTGTTCTCATACCGATTCTTCAAGGGAAGGAAGAGCCCACCGAGTACCTGTGGTAGAGCTTTTTGTAGAGATCGGTGCTGCCCGTGCTTGTGTTCAGCTTCATAAAGCTTGTGGCCCCGCTGTCATCTGCTACTCCTCGGCTGGAATAAAAACTGTTCCTGAAAAGACAAAGTGCTGATTGAACCCTGGTCACGTGAGAAGCATTCACGAACCCTCATCCTAAGGGGGACTTCCAGGCACGCCGCTAGCTGAGGGGCATTCTCTACTGGCAGGCCTGAACACTGGCATACGGAGCCTTGGGGCTGTGCAGACCCACGGGCACCCATGGGAGAGAAGGTGACACTGAAATGACATCATCCTTCCCCAAGCCTGAGGCCTGCCACGTCCCCTGGTGCTACTCCTCCCAGCCCACATGGAAACCTGTCCCCGATTTAAGTGCTGAGAGGCAGTGGCACCTCTCAGAGGTGCGTGGGTCAAAATCCACTCATGAAGGAGTTGACACACCTTGGAGGAGGCATAGGAGTGTGTCACTTTCCCCAAGAACGGGCTGCTGCGGACCCGCCCCAGCCTCCCGACACTCCCTCCCTCCGGTTCACGCTTTCCCATCAGGAGACCAAGTGACACAGGCCCTCCAATGTCCCAGCCTCCAAAACAAACCTCTGTCCTTCAGTTACCCAGGCTCAGCTATTCTGCTATAGAGTAGAAAACAGACTGCTGAGCCCAGTCAGGGCACACAGGCTGGGACACTCCCTGCTTTGCCGTCTGCAGTGCAAACCAATGGTCAGCTCGCTCCCCTGCTTCAGTGGCTGCGGCATGCAGTGAGAGCTGCCTGAGACCTGCCTCCACCACCAGCCCAGCCCAGCCCTCCTGGCCTGCTCCCATAGCCACCTCCACCCAGAGAGGTGAGGGGAGCAGGTTCAGCCCTGGCCGAGTGGCTCCTCCAGAAAAGAGTCACTTGATGCCCTTAGTTTGGACCCCTGCCCCAGGGAGCATGGCACTGGGTGGCATTCCCGAGTAGCCAGGGGTTTATAGCAGCCAGGGAGGGTGGCTGGGCACGGTGTCCCTTACACGTGGGGGAGAGGGCAAGGCTCTGGAGGACCAGCTTTTAGAAAGTGACAGTGGTCTCCAGCTTCCAGATGCCAGCACCTCCTCAGGGAGGCAGGGAGAAAAACTGTCCTTTACTGTCACCACATCAGTGCTGCCCCCTCCTGAGGGCACCAGACTCACTTATAGCCCATGTCCTTGCACGCTGCCCTGGCGAGGGTCTCGCTCCAGTCGTCTTGACACACAGGGTGCCAGGACTTCTTCTGAGGCAAGTAGACCTGGAGGATGAAGTTCGGCCCGTAGAGACGAACTGTTCAAGAAGACACTCTGTGAGCACCCTGCAACGCACCAATGGCACGCGCCCACCATCACCCGCGCACCGCCCTCCCGCGGGCAGCTCTTCTCAAGCCCACGCTCACCAAGAGGGACACAACTCCACTGCTGCTAACAGCGTGAAGAATCGAAAGCACATTCAGACACCAACTCATGGAGGTGCTGGCTGCCACACTGTCCACACAGACAAAGCGGACAGCCCAGCATCCACGGTGGGAGAAAACGCGGCAGAGAGGAACAGCCCAGCGTCCAATGGGGGAAACGGGGCAGAGCGGAACAGCCCAGGGTCCACCGTGGGGGAAAACACGGCAGAGAGGAACAGCCCAGCGTCCACAGTGGGAGAAAACATGGCAGAGAGGAACAGCCCAGCGTCCACCAGGGGGGAAAACATGGCAGAGAGGAACAGCCCAGAGTCCACCGTGGGGAAAATGTGGCAGAGCCAAAAGGCACAGAGTGCTGTTATCAGCCCCAGACGGGAAGGAAGCTCCGGCCGTGCTGCCACACGAGGGCACTTTGGAGATGCCACACTGCGTGGAAAGCTGGTCGCAAAGGCCCAGGTGCGCACGATCCCCGAAGGAAGAGGTAGAGCGACTCTAAGCAGGAAAGCGATTCGTGAGGGAGCAGGGACGCAGGTTGGAGCTCAAAGGAATGAAGTTTCTTGGCAAGACCAGGATCCTGAGATGGACCAAGGTGGTAGCTGCTTACAGCGGTCAATAGACAGAAACCGGTGTGCTGTCCACTTCACAAGGACAGATTTTATTACAAGGACTGTAGCTTGATAAAGCTGGGTTTAAAAATAAATAAGATAAAGGGCAAAATTAAAGTGTTCTTTAAGCAACAAGTGGCCTCCTGCGTCCAAGTCCTGGACTCTGGCAGAGCACTCTAGCAGTGACAAGACCCCTGGCATCAAGGGGACATTTTGCCAAAATGGCCTCCGGTCTTCAATGTAAAGAAACACCGCATTTAAATACAGTGGAAGGCCCACTCCTGGCTGCTCCCATCTCTGTCCCTCGAGGTGGCCGCCTCTGGAACTCTGGGGACCCTTGGTGGAGTAGAGCACACTGCTGTGGCCCTTCAGGGAGCTGCAGACTAGGACACTGGAGGATTGTGAGAGGTCCCTGGCGTGCTGGGGACAACCTCCAAAACAGGGCTGCAAAAGAGAGCAGGTGTCTATGGCGAGTGCCCAGCAGAGGGCGCTCCTGCCATACCAGCTACTGAGAGAGCATGGCACCTACCCCACTCTGTGCACATGGGGGAAATGCACAACTGAACCCTGAAGTGGGGACCTGAGCATGGCTCTGCAGCACCTCGTCCCCCACCTGCAGCCCCTCATCCCCCACCTGCAGCCCCACCTCGCTGGGCTTGTTCCCCAGGGAATAACCATGCCAGGTCTAATTGTCTTCCAGCTTCTGGCCCATAGTTAGGTGCATGGACAAGCAGACCCTGCCACAGCCAGGTCATGGGCTAGAAACTAGGAGTAACGGGCCACACAGGACATCTGGATGTGTTTCTAGGTGACGGAGCCAATCTGGAGAGACCTCGTGCTGTCCAATTCCAGGACTTTCTGGAAAGGGCAAAACTATCCCGACAAGAGAGGCTGGTGACGTCAGGGGGCTGCTGGGCAGAGCCCCGGTCTCAGGGCTGCCAGTTGGGGGCACCACTGCAGTGGCAAATGGTTGGCAGCTAGCTTCCCGCAAACCACACAGTTGTGCACTCTGCCCTCAGGGAGAACTCAGCTAGCAGACAGTTCCCCACTGGCTCTGCTGACCCTGCCCAGCAATGCTACAGAAGGGACCGGAACTGGGGAGTTGGGGACCCTTGGCACTTTCTGCTGACTTTCTGCAAACCCAGCACTGCCCTAAGAAATGAAGTCATCAAGTTTTTTAAAAGTATCTGAGGTGAAATACACTTCCCCAGGTGAACAGGCTGACCACTGTGGCCTGGTGGGCAGAGGGAGAGCCTGTCATTGCTTCCTGTCATTGCCTGTCATTGCTTTGTTTCCTCCTCCAAGACCCGCAGGCACACCTGACCGCAAGAGATGATCTGGGAGCCTCACGCTCGTCTCCAATTGCCCTCTTGGGTTTCCTTTTAGGAATCAGGAGTTTTTATTTTGTGAGAGGGTATGAAGGGGGCTGGCAGGTGGCTCCACAGTTACAGTGCTTGCCTGGCATGCGCAAGAACCTGGATTCGAACCCCAGCACCACATACGCAACTAAGTGTTGGAGCAACGAAAACCAGATGAAAAAAACAAAATTGATTCTCTCTTCCTCTCTCTCTTAACATAAAAATAAATAAATAAAGTCTAAATGACAAAGATTGGTGGTTCCCAGGGTGCAGCTGAGGGCTGTGCATGCATCCCACATGCAGCCACAGCACTGGCGCTAGCCGCTGTCAATCACCTCAGCTGCATTCTCTTCTCCCTGCGGTGAGAGCACCCAGGGCCCCTCCCATCAGCAGGCCAGAGGGCACCAAAGCCCCCTGGCTGGGTCCCCTCCAAGCCATCACTGCCCTAGGGACACTTCCAGGAGACAGCAGGAATAGAAGGGAAGTAACGTAGACAACCTCATATGCACTCACACACTCACATGCACACACGTGCTAGCACACATCCACAAACGCACCCTCTCACATGCACACATGTGCACAATCACACATGTGATCACAAACCCACTATACACAGGCAAGCACTCCCACACACCTACACACAAGCTCACACACAATCACACACACTCACAAACTACCACACCCACACACTCACATGTGCTCACACTCACATTCACACTCACTTTCTCAATCTCACACTTATACCCACACTCACATACACACTCAGTCTCACAATTATACTCCCATAATACACTCACAGCCTCACACACTCACATTTTTAAACACTCAGTCTTACACTCACACTTATACTCTCACACACTCTCGTGCTCACAAACTATTACACCTACACTCTCACGCACTCACACTCATACACACACTCTCACACACACTTTCCATATTCACATACGCTCACACACGTTTATGTACAGTCTCACACACGCGTGAGCCATGCGAGGACAGCTCCGTGCCTTCTAGAACACTTCCCGCAGGATGCTCCCGAGTCAGAGCGAGCACGTGGCTGAGCAGCACCTCCACACCTGCGCAAAGCAAGCGCAGCTCACCGCACCTGGAGCAACTTGAGGCTCCGGCTGTGGCGTCTGCACGGTGCCCTAGCAAGAAGCCCAGGGGAAGTGGCGGGGGCAGCATGAAGGAGGGCCTCTCGCAGCAAATGCACCGAGCGCCCAGACGGTGTCCAACTTCTGGGAATGTGTCCTGCTCTGTGCCTCAGGTTGGGGCGCTGCACACTGCAGCCCGGCTGGAAAGAGGCCGCTTGCCCCCAAGGAGCTCCAGGAAGCAGGGAGTTCCTGTCCCCACAAAGGAGGAGCTCCCACCTGCAAACGCATGGCTGGCTGGTGAGCGTGGGGATGCATGGGGTGTGTGTGTGTGCATGTGCACGTGATAATGTGCTGCGTGTGATAGTGTGTGTGTTGTGTGTAACAGTGTGAGATTGTGAGTGCTAATGTGTTGTGTGTGATTGTGTGCGCTAATGTGTTTTGTGTGTGGTATTGTGTGTGATAGTGTATTGTGTATGATATTGTGCATGATAGTGTGTGCTAACATGTGTTGTGTGTGATGTGTGTGCTAATGTGTTGTGTGTGATGTGTGCTAACATGTCTTGTGATATGCTGTGTATGATAATGTGTCATGCATGATAGCACATCATGTGTCATAGTGTCACATGTGATGTGTGTGCTAATATGTCATTGTGATAGTATGTCATGTGATAGCATGTCATTGTGATGCATGTGCTAACATGTGTCATGTGTGGTGTTGTATGTGCTAACATATTGTGATGTGTGTGCAAACGTGTGTGCACTACTGTGTGTCATGTGTGATGTTGCATGCTAACATGAGTCGTGTGTGGTGCTGTGTGTGCTACCCTGTGTCGTGTGTGTGTTGCATGTCATCAGTAGTGCAGGGGAGATGGGAGTTTACACTGCACACCTTCTCATGCTCCTTGGATTAGGGTCTGCTCAGGTCTATTCCCCGTTAAAGAACCTCCTATGTACGACTGAAATACAGAGGAGCTGGAGACTGGCAGGAGTCACGGGCGCCTGTCATCGTCCTTGATGGACACACCCCAAGAAAAACCCTACGTCCAGTCCACCTGATATCCCACCACTGGTCCAGCCTGAAACTCCCTTCTTGAGAGAAAGTGAAGACGTGAATGTACCATCACCCAAAGAAAGCAAGAGCCCAGGCTTGGGCCCAAGGGCCCCCCACACTGCAGACACCAAAGCCAGACCCAGCGCCTGACTCCCCCAGGCACAGTCCTGGGGCCCACTGCACCATGGGAGCCGTGGCCCACTCGCCAGGGACAGTCCTCCTCCCCAGGCAATTTCGCCAGCCAGCAGCAGCGACCACCTCTCCCAGGCTGCCAAACCTGGAGGCGGTGCAGCAGCAGGAGGCTCTCCGCCACAGAAGGGACTGCTGGGCACCGCAGGCCAGGTTTGCCAGCACCCTCAGGCAGCTTGGAGCTGTGTGGCTTCACCTGGAACCCCAAGGGGGACAGAGAGGCAGGTCGCCAGCGTTTCTGGTGATCCCACCTCCAGCCTAAGGTCCGGGAGGTCCTGGCAGGATGAGGGTGAGCACCCACGGTGAGACCGGCCCACAGTCCCCAAACACACCAGGTGTGCCAGGCAGTGGACTCTGGGGAGGAGGCCCTTCTGGGAGAATGAGGCAGCTCTGCGCCAGCCCAGAGCCCAGTGAGATACAGCATCCAAAGACACCGTGCCTCAGTCTCCCTCCCCACTCCTTCAATACAGAAGGAGGGCCCCGGAGAACAGCGGAGCCACTTAGAGTGCCGCAGGGAGAGCGCTTTGGCGCCTAGGGGCAAGGTCCTCATGCTCAGGAGGCATCCTCCTGTCGCAGCACCAGGCGCCCTGGAATCCATCTCCACAGGTCAACAGCAAGGGAAAGAGAAGCGCAGACTAAGGCTGCAGAGAGAGGAGGCACCGCCTCGTGGCAAGAATGGCTGCCATCAGGAAGCAGGATGAGGGGCGCGGAAGAAAGGGAGCCTATGGCCCTGAACGGGAGGGGCCGCTACGGAAAGCAGCGCTGAGCGCCTCAAAAACCGCACTGGCTGCACAGGCCCAGGGAAGAGATCCTGCACCCGAGGGGCACCCGCAGCTCTGCCCAGCGCAGCCCTGCTCGCCACGGCTGGACACACGCCCGCACAGAGCTGAGTGCAAGCAGCCAGCTGGCCGGTATCTTAGTCGACGGCTGTGGCACTCGGGAGCACGTGTGTTTGAGTGGCAGTCCTTGCTGGCCCTGCTGTGTGACGCTGGACCAGGAGCACCACCGCTCTGAGGCCGGGCTTATCCTCAAGGTGGACAGGGCTGCAGCTCACTGGCATGCCTGGACTCTAAGGCAACACGCAGAGCCCAGTGCTCCAAGTGGAGCGGCCGCTTCCCAAAGCCAGAGTGACTCACCACACTGGTTCTCGTCCTCCCCGTTGGGGCACTCCGAAGTCCCGTTGCACCACGAAGAAGCACTAATGCAGATTCCTGAGGAGCCGCACTCCATCTCGGACCCCGAGCACTTGTTTGCTACTAGCAGAGGAAACAGGGAGGGAGGGGACTCAGGCTGAGGACCAAGGGGCCTCCCAGAGCCCACAGGAGTTTCGCCACCCGCCGCTGAGCCAGAGAGCACGTTCAGGGGATGTGTCCTTGTCACCAGCATTCAGAAATGGAGTTAGGGCTGGAGTGCAGCATGTTCATGGGCTGAGGGAAAGGACCCTTCCAGGGCACTGTGGAGACCCCAGCGTGATGGCAGAGATGGGCTGATGCCCTGGAGTAGCCACTACTGCCCATTAAGTACTGTGACCAGGTGTGGCCCCAGCTGTGCTCACAGAGCAGTGCCACCTTGCTCTGGGCAAATTCTAAATGATCCCCCTACAAAATGGCCTGGGCTTGCCACAGCCACAGGCTAAGAGGAAGTGCCACAGATACACAGGACACCCAAGTCTGGCTGCTCTGAGGACTACACCACCAGGGCCAAATGAGGAGAAGGAGAGGACACCCTCGGGTGTCAGAGAACCCTCGGGACAGGCCTCAGAGCCTCCGCAGCCCAGGCAGCAGGGCCACCCTGTGCCAGGATGCAGGAGCCATGGCTGCAAGGTGACAGCTGCCCCAGGGGGCTCTCCACACTTACGGAACTTCCAGATCAGGAAGGCAGCCAGCGCGACGCCCACGAGAAAGACCACCAGGACAATGGTGCACAGCACTTTTTTGGACTCTGCAGGGAAGAGGAGGACGGAGGCTTGGTGAGCACTGCAGAGACAGCCCTCCCAGCTCACCCAGCATCTGCATCATCTGGGGCCTCACGGAGGCTGGCAGACCCTCCCCAGGGCTGGGACAGCATGACAACATCGCCCTGCCCACCGCCCTGGCTTGGCCTGGCCTGCCTTAAACATGCTCAGAACACAGTCATCAGCAGGCCGCTGGCCCAGATCACCCTCCACAAAGCCTGTTTATAATAAAGCGTTGACTACCCCAGGCGATTCACCCAGCACCAGGAAGTGAGAAGCAGATGGCTATGTGGGTGCACCTGCCCACCAGCATCAGGTCGAAAAACTGTAAGTCGGGGGGCTGGAGCCGTGGCTTAGCAGTTACGGCACTTGCCTGTCATGCGCGAGGACACAGGTTTGAACCCCAGCACCTCGTTCACAACGAAGTGTCGGAGCAGCGAAAGCCACACAGAAAACTAAATAAAATTCTCTCTTTCCCTCTCTCACTATCCCTCTCTGTCTTTAAAAAAAAAAAAGGAAAAAAAATAAAAAAATAAAAAAAAGGAAAAAGAAAGAAAGAGAAAACTGTAAGTTGGACCGTCCTAAGGTGGGGGCCATTTGACAACCCCAGTAAGAAGTGATGTTTCGGGGCTGGAGCGGTGGCTCGGAGGTTACAGCGCTTGCCTGGCACGCGAGTTCAAACCCCAGCACCACGTACACGGTGAAGTCTCGGAGCAAGGAAATCCGCATGACAAATTAAAAAATAAAAATTGTTTCCTCTCTTTCTCTCTCTCTTCTTTCTCACTGTCCCTTTCTCTTTAAAAAAACAAAAACAAAAAACGAGGTGCTGTTTCCTTCTCCTACTTCTATGCTGCTGGGCCTCGCTCAAGCTTGCACCCTCAGCCCGAGAAGTAAATCTCTGCACTTCCTGATGTGAGTGCGAATCTAAGGACGGGTCTTGGGAGGCCTTGCTTCCTCTGTAGCAAGCACCGTGCTTTTTGGGGAGCAGAAGCAGGGCCTGACCTGAACGAAGGCCACCAGAGCCTCATAAGCTCTGCTCCCTAAGAAAGGTCTTCAAATAGGCCTGTGACGAGTGTGAAAAGCTGGCAGACGTTTGCAGCAATCGCAAGCTTAAGCCACGCGCTGCTGTCCCCCACTGTCACCACACAACAGTGGTACTCAGGACAGAGGCTCCAGTTATCTTCCCCAAGGCCGTGCAGGCCGTTAGGCAGCTGCTGGCCACCTGTGGCCCTGTATGCTTCAGTTCAACCAAAGGGAATGGAATTAAACAGAAGCATTCATGGAATTAAATTCAAGCTCTCAGGAGTCACAAGTGGCCAGCACTCCACCCCGGGTAGGGCAGGTGTAGAGCATCCGCATCACGCAGCACCAGTTACGCCCCTGGGTCCAAGGCACAAACAGCTCAGAGGAAGGGCACACTGCAGCTTAGAATAAAATGATTGGCAGAGGTCGCCAGTTTACGCTACCTTGGTCAGCGGTGTGAACCAAAGTTTGCATCAAAGTTCAGAACCTAATGCCAGATGCCATGAAAGGCCACCCTGAGTGACATGTCTGGTCCCCGTGCTGACCAAGGAGGTCGGCGCCCGGCCCATCACCACCAGCAACTCCCATGCGGCACCGGCCCTAGGCTCTGGAGCCCTGGGTGCTTTCTTTGGAGGAGGGGTGGAGAGGCAGATGAGACGGGAGAAGGCAGCCCCTGCTGCCCCACCATCTGCGCCTGGGCCTCTGGAAGCCACGTAGGGCAGGCCAGAGGGACCGATCTGCTTAGGGCCAAAGCCAAGCCTCTCTTCTGGTTCCACATCCTGCTAACTCTCCAAAGGCTTTCAGACTGCAGCTGGCCTAAGGAATCCTGGGGAACAGCTCCCCAATCGCTGTAGATTCTGCTCCAGGCGGGAATCCACCCTTCTCACAAGGCTCACAGGAGGCACCCCTGACCTGGCCTTGGAACTGTACACAAGCGTTGATTGTATCAAAATGTGGCTAGGGCTGACTACACCTTAAAGAGGAAGGGTGGGGCCCCAGGAGAAATTCCAAATGGCCCCTGGAACCCATTAGCAAGGACATTTCCCCTCTTGGGTGACTTCCCTGAATGCCGTTTTATCTAAGATAAAATAACTTACGGGAGGATGGGGGTGTAGCTCAGTGTTCAACGTTTGCCTAGCATGCATGAGGCCCTGGGTTTTATCCCCAGGACCACAAAATTAAAACACAAAGTAACTTGCCTGGTGAGTTGATTTCCACGCCAGGTATCTTTAACCTCACAGTGAGGGTGGCAAATGGCCCAAGACTCCCTGGGAGCAAGGGCACAGGCGGAAGCCCTAGCTTTACCTCTGGGTAGACATTTGTCACCTGCATGCAGTCAGCCAGACTGGCCTTGGTCCTGGCTTGCAAGGGCTGCTGCTGTAGAGTTCAGCTGTGACCTGCCGTTCACCCGCATTAATCATTATCGAGCGAGTGAGTCTGTGCTGATTCGCCCTATGGTTTCTACGGTCAACTATTTGCATCACAGGATTGTTGACCTTTGATTTTCCAAATACTCCTTCCGATGTATACGTGCTGCTACTCAAATGGAAAACAGAAATGGGGTTGCTAAAGCAAACAGATACATTGAGTCAAAAAATCAAGTTCCTTGTACTCCCCAGGGGGCACTTTCGAGTCTGTGCTACCTAAATAACTTGGAAAACAGATCCCAAGCCAAAGATTACACTTACAACATGTATACTATAGGATGTATTATATGTCAATCACATGCTCTTTAAAATAAAGCCAAGGCAAGTCAATAAACAATACATAAAATGTTTAAATGAAGCAAACTGCTATTGTTGCGTGTACAGGTACAGTCAGTTTCTACGGTGAAAAATCGCACATTGGCTTGTGTTCTGTGTTCTTACCTTATAAAAAATAAAAACCAGATGAAAACATAAAACTAATTCTCTCTCTCTCTCTCTCTAAAAAAAAAAAAGCAATTAATAAGGAAGTGACATGTTCCCGCACCTTCGTCACCACCTGGGCTGTCCAAAAGTGGAAGCAGGTGAGGTGGGCCAGGGGCTCCTCCACCCTCTGGCTTGACTGCCATTGGTGGGAGACCACCCTTCCAAGGTGCTAGCCTCACAAGAGGTGCTCTTGCTTTCATGGGTGTCTATGTGTGTGGCACTAGGAATGAACTGGGGATGCTCTACCAGTGAGCTAGATCCCCATCTCCCTTTTAACTGTCATTTTGAGATAGGGCCTTGCTAAGTTGCTGAGGTTGGCCTTAAACTTATGATCCTCCTGCCTCAGCCTCCCTAGAGACTGGGATCATAGGCATGAGCCATGCACCTGGTGCCTCTTGACTTTTGACAGTTAACAGCAGCGTCAGAGGTTCCTGTTCCTCTCAGCCTGGCTTCCTTCCAACCACCACGAGGGGTCGAAAAACCCGGGAGCTGTCCACCCCAGCGCAACTAACATCCTGGCTAGAGAGCCCTTTCTTGTGGGGACCGTGGCGTTCAGCAGCAGCACTGCTCGACACCAATGGTGTCACTTCCTTTATCAACCCAGACTATCTCC
>PVKS010040458.1:0-16634 GCA_004027875.1 Aplodontia rufa | reverse complement strand
CTTTTTCCTTTTTTTTTTTTAAGAAAGAGGGGACAGTGAGAGAGAAAGAGAGAGAAAGAGAGAAGCAATTTTTATTTAAGTTTTTCATGTGACTTTCATTCCTCAGACACTTTGTTGTGTACGTGGTGCTGGGGTTTGAACTCGCATACTTGCGTATGCTGGGCAAGCACTTTAACTGCCGAGCCACCACTCCAGCCCCAAATTTCTTGAATGAATGCAAGAAGTAGTAATGAGTTCTAAATTCTCAAGCATTATGGAATTTAGTCAACAAGATGTTAAGTTTCTTTATTTGGAAGAAGAATTGAAAGGTATAGATAGGACAGGGAGAGTAAAAAGGAGATGCAGATGAAAATATTCATCTGGAAAGGGGCAGAGGTTGATTTCCCATTAGGAGGAAATGCGGGTGCTTCTGTTTAGGGATTGCTGTTAAATGTATCACAATAGAGAATACCAGGGGTTGGATAACATTGCCCACTAAGCTGGTACATATTGAAGGACCATAAGCAGGAATGCTTCTGGATTTGAAGGGAAGTGCAAAATAGGTCAGTGCTTCGGTGCTAATGGCAAGCCATCCCTGAACCAGTGTTGGGGTGAGTGGCCCTCCCAGAATGACATTTCAATAGGTAGCTTTAAATAGTCATTATTCTCCCTAAAATATGAGGACATTTGTATATAAATAAACAGTATTTATTGTAATAATATATATTTAATGTATTAATTTATTTATTATTATTTATTTATATTATTTGTTTGAATGCAAAATAAGCTTAAACTAAATTTATCAATATCGTTGATCCATGGAAAAATATTTTGCTACTTTGCATCAGTCAATCTTTTTTTTTAAAGAGAGAGGGACAGTGAGAGAGAGAGAGAGAGAGAGAGAATCAACTTTATTTAGCTTTTCATGCGGCTTTTGATGCTCCAACGCTTCACTGTGTACATGGTGCTGTAATTGCTGAGCCACTAGTTCAGCCGCCCAGTCAATCTTTTTTATTTTGACAAAGAAAAAATTGTAAATATTTTCCGATGTACAATGTGGTGTTGTTGTATGCACAAGTTGTGTAATGATTATTCCACAGCAATTAACACATTTGTCATCACCTACACTATATGTTAAATAGGTCTCCAAAGTTGTGCTTCTAATCACTGAAAGTATCTACTTTTGGCAAACACTGTTCTACTCCCTGTTTCTATGAGTTTGGCTTTTTTAGAGTCCACATATATGTGAGGTCAAATAGTGTTTGTCTTTAAGTGTCTAGATGGCTTCACTTGGTTCAACATCCTCCAGGGGCACCCACAGGCCCATAAATAGCAGAACTTTCTTATATTTTAAGGCTGAATAATGATTCATTGTGCACATGCGTGTCAGAATGGTCAAGTGCCCCATGGCTCCAGACTCAGGGTGCTCCAGCACTTTCTCTGGATCACAGTTGTTGTACTTTGTTCTTTCTGATTTACACCAGAGGTTGTCAACATTGGCTTCCAGGTGAAAATATCTGGACTGGTTAAGAATGGTGCTGATGTCTTCATCATTGGAAGAGACTTCTGTTTAATTGGTCTGGGCCCAACACAAACCGTGGGATGTTTTATAGTTTTCCAAGTGATTTTGTTAAGGGTTGGAACAACTTTTCAACACAGTTATAATTTTAAAATTGTGAAATGTACAAGCACTTAGAATTACATGTCATTCACTCCTTTTCACATCTATTCATACATGCTTTCAACCCACAGTTCACTGGATAGACAAGACAGTGGCAGGGTAAACACTAGTAAACAGGACAGCTTGGATGCTCTGTGTTACTCCTTAGCTACCCATAGCAAATCGTATGGCGCAAAATGATGCCACCATCTAACCGGAACATCTCAGACAGAATCAGCCCTTTGAATGATGGAAAGTTGCTTCCAGCCATGAAGACGGCAAGCTTTGAAGTGAAATTACGGTGTGTCCCAATGTTATCAACGATAGGAAACCATTCCCCCAGAAGTTTTCCTGCCCCTGTCCCGCTGAAAGCCATAGGATCTCTTCTTAATCCACCCTATCAATTATTTCTTTCTTTCTGCTGCCAGGAACTTCCATTTATTTTCCAGTTCTCTCTTCATAGTTAAACGGTTAGGTTTAAAATGCTCACCTAGAGTGACACTGACTCCTGAATCATTTTATTAATGGACTGTGTTAAATTAGTTGACCACATGTGACTTTGTTTCTTATTATTCATTGTCTTTTATAGAGCGGTGGGAAGATAGTCATCAATGGCAAACTCTTCTAACTATAAGTAACCTCTTAGTAGTAATTTTGTGTATGTAGGTAGCATTTAATGAAAACACAGGTAAATAGCACACTATATCGAATTCAAATACATATATACTACTGCTACTACTGCTAATAAATATACTAACTAAACATTCACTCAACTTCTTAGAGTCAGGTACTATTTAAGATGTTTATATGGATTAAATCACTTTGTCCTCAGGGGAATAATGAAATGAGAAGTATTATATTTTCTATTTTAAAAGAAAAGAAAACTGAAGCATAGCGAATTGATACAATATATTGACCTCTGTGCTAAGCAAATGAACGTGGGTATAGATGTCTGCTGAAATGTGGACCCGTATTCAAAATGGGCAGCCATTTCTTCAAAGTCTCCCACTGCTTATCATTCATTGCTTTTGCATGTTTTTTTAAAGAATAGGCTTGTTTTCCATTAAATGTTATCATGAGTCAGGTATTTCAAGAGCTTCAATTCCACAGAATTTTCAGGAAAGAATGAATTTCTGTTTTATATAAAAGTAAGGATGTCAAAATCTAATCCATGGTAGTCAAAGTTTTGCCAGAATATTTTTCAGATAGAAACAAAAAACACAGTCTCCCACAGGGCTCCCTTCTATAATGAAATCATTGAGATAGGAAGGGCCCCAGGAGGAGCACTTTTAAAGTTCCAGCCATTGGCAAATAAGAAACCGATTGAAATTTGTTTTTAAAAGAAGATGGTGTAATATTCTACAGTTTGATATTAGGAGGGAAGCCAAAACCGAAATTGTGGACCATCTGGAAAAGAAACATAATGAAGAAAGCCAACGCAAACATAATTACAACAACTGGCCTAGAAATCACAACTGCATTTATAAAAAACAGCCGAAGTAGGTATGTCAGGAAAATCTGAGTTATACTCCATTTCAGTGTGACTGTGGGAATAGGATGAGAAAATGCTCTTGTGTGGATATTCTACACTGCGAGAAGAGATATGAGAAGAATGTGTTAAGGTATCTGATGAAACTGATATCACATTTAAAACTCTGAATATTTTTTAGAAAAATAAATAACTGAAGGTCTTCAAATATTTGTGAGAAAATGTGGGTTATTTTACCTGGGAATTTAGAGATGAGACAAATATACTCTTTCCTTCCAGAAAATTAAATCTGAACATGTATGAAAATGCTAACAGACACATGGACACAGAAACAGACACACACAGACACACACACACACACACACACACACACACACACAGTCCACATAAATAGAGTGAGAAATGCTGAAACAAACAAACAAAAAAAAAAATAAAAGTATGGTTTATTTAAGAATAGAATTTCCAGGATACAGATATTTAGTCATGAAAAGAAATTTATAGAGGGTTGGAAAGATGGCTGCTTGCAGGTCATGTGCAAGGATCTGGGTTCTAATCCTAGCATCATATCCTCAACTAAGTGGAAGAAAAAAAAGATGAATTTTTTTTTAAAAATGAACTTTCTCTTTCTCTCTCTCTTTAAAAAATATAGATAATATATAGTAAGTACATTACGCATTAGTCAGAACTTCTCCATTTCCCAAAGTACTAAAACAGGAAGCTATTGTATTAAAAAATGTATGGAAAAAATTTATTATGTCATAGATTTTCTTCCATTCAAGATATATAGTAGACATTACAGTAAGTATGGATCCTGAAATATGAAAACAGCATACTTTTCCTCATACCGTCACAGAATTGGGGAGAGAGAAAACTTTTAAATGATTAAGATGTAATGTGGAAAAAAAAAAAAGATCCAATGTAATGTGTAGAGAAAAATAGTAGAAGAAAAAGTGATCAGGAAGAGTCTCAGGAGCAGATTTACTCAAGCTGAAGGACAGCTAAATAGTCCCTAGGAGGAGAACAGGGTGGGAGCACAAACCTATGAACAAAAGCTTAGTGACCTGAGAGGAGAGACTGGCACTTGTGAACATCACTTAGCTTCCTGCCAGTGTGGGAAAGGAGGTGACAGATGATTCAAGAGCAGGAAAGGAGCGTCAAGCCAGAATAAAAACTAAAATAGAGTTTTATCCTGAGATAGCTGGGGAGTCAGGAATCAATTTTCTGCAGAAAACTGACTTGAAGTGATCTAGCATTCCAGAACAAGTTGCACCTTAAACTTGATTATATAGTAAATTGACCAAATGTGGGCATTAGGAGTATGGCTCCAGATCAATAGTCTATAACATATATAAAATGCACATGGATAGAACCGCTTTACCTATTATGGTCTTTAGAATCTAGATATCACAAATAGTCACCCAACACTGATAACAATCTTTTTACAGCTGAGACATTGGGACTTCTTATGCACCTGTCTTTCCTAGACTTCTGTGGCACCCCCTTTGGCTATGCTGTGTGGCCATCCCCTACCTCCTTACTATACTATTGTGTTTGCGAATATGTTCCTACTTCCTTTCTGTGCTGCAGAATGTCAGCTGGCCCCTCTGTGGCCTTTGCTGGCTCTCTTCCCTCTATATCCTTTCTCATTCTCTCACAATTGCCTGGCATGACTTTTCCTTCAATCTTGCATTTGTTTATCATGACACCTCTTTCAAACTCTGTCAGAGAAGAAAAATCCGACCTCCCTGTCTGGTAAACATCCTGTACCATGGCCTCCCGAAGCCTGAACAAACTCTCCCCCATGGTCCCTTTGCCCCTTGAAGCTTTCAATGGTCTTTGATTTGTTACTCTTCTGCCCCTCCAGAGTGTGAAGATCAGGAGGAACGTGGCCATCTACAGGGCCATAAATCCTGGAATGACACTGCATTCAGAGACTGCAAAGAATTTTCTGTCATCAAGTCTAGTGTGTGAAGGGACACTTCTCTCAGCACACCTACCAAGCACAGTTTTTGGAACTGCCTATGCCCAGGCCTGTAATAGCAAGCATAAACATTTTGCCCAGGAATTAGTCTCTTCATTTTCCTATTTGGTTATTTATTCTTTAGCATAGAGAAACTTAAAAAATATAAGGATTGCGACTCATTTTTAATTTCATAGTGTTTGCTTTTGATAATATTCAATTATCTTTCAATCCAAGAGTCTATAACCATATACATATTGTCTCCAGTGATTTTACGGCATTGTTGTTAATTTTCAAATTATGGTCATAATCATCTTGGAATCATGGTTAATTATTTTTCATTTGCCATACATTGTGAAGGGTGGATAAATTTGTATTTTTCTTTCTCAAGGGTATTTCCTAAAGTTATACAATCTCCTAACCTTGGGAGAAGCTATAGGAATAGTTTA
Source organism: Aplodontia rufa (assembly GCA_004027875.1). Classification (NCBI taxonomy): domain Eukaryota; kingdom Metazoa; phylum Chordata; class Mammalia; order Rodentia; family Aplodontiidae; genus Aplodontia; species Aplodontia rufa. The sequence continues at coordinate 11,097 of PVKS010040458.1, read as the reverse complement.
CAATAATTCCTGTACATGTTTTACAACTTCCTATGACTATGTAGTTATATAAACATAGAAAGTTTTTTCTTAAAAAGGTTATTAGCTGATTGTCTGAATGTTAAGTTATGTTATTGTCTTAAATACCTAACAATATGAGTACAGACAAATGACTTGAATTTAATAAGAATCTCATTACCTCTTGTCCTGACTATTGGAAGACTAATTATTGGCCTTCTGGTTGCCAGCATCTTCTCCGAAGCACAAATCAGATCATTCTATTGATTTCTGCATACACTCATAACTTTGAAGCCTCCATTTCGAATATAATGTCCCTTGCCCAGTCTCTCTCTGATATCATCTCTGTCCCCTCAAAACATTATTCTCCACCGTCTCCAATAATTTGAACCCTACCAAAGTTGTTTTGCAGTGTGTACTGATATTCAGGACTTCTTCTCAGCATGGAATTCTTCATTACATGATGATCAGAAATTCTAAATCATGTAATTCCTAACTTAGATCTTAAAATTGAAATACATAATTATAACAAAAATTACATAACAGATTATTTTTAAATTTTTATGTGGAAAGAATATGAGCTCAGAGTCATGAAGTCCTGGACCTACTTATTATCTTTGTCCCTTAGGACCCTCTAAATCCCAATTTTCTTTTTCATGAATGGGAAGTGACTGTGTGAATGAGAACAGCTAATGGATGTGTGCTATGCATGGCATTGCAAATATTCAATAAATACTATTCCCTTATCCCTTGCCTTTCTCTTAGTAATTTCTTATATACAATCTCATTCATTCTGCACTGGAAGAGTAAGATTAGGGATTTTTATGAACCAAAATCAACTTGCAACTAATATTTCAGATGATACAACAAAGTCAAGACTAGAACTCAGAACCCTGTACACCCAATGGAAGGCCAGATGCTGTTTTTCCTAAGTAGTTAAAACTTCAGGTGAATTTCCTGCAGTGAGTGTTCATAGAATTTCAAAACACATGCCATCCAAATACAGCCATGAGTTACCCTGCCTACTGGTGCTTTGATATTGGCATCACCAGTGTTTTTGATGGAGTAGATAAGGACTATGATGGATTTTCATCAGTGTGAAAGCAAAAATTCTGACATTCTTGGCAAAAGAATCAGTATGGGTCTCGAAGGTGACTAGGAGTGATGGAAAGTTGGAATTGGGTTCCTACTAATGATTAGAATGATTGGACTGGGGGCCCTGTCTACATTCTTTCTGGGGCACACGCTCGACTCTGATGTGGGAGTGCAGGTGTTTTATAACATACATTGTGATTACTCAAAATCTTTCCCCCTCTGTGACATGAACTCAAGGAATTAGATCCGGAGTATTCATTTAAACTGAATGAAGTCCCCGATGGCTAGAAGTATCTGTAATCAGACCCTACTAAAATCCAGAAGGGATGCTTCTATTTCAACACAGCAAGGTCACTATGAGAATGTTTACTTTCTTTGACACAATAATGGTTTTGCTAAAAAATCAGCCACTTAGTGTAATAAGATTTGGTCTATTTGAACCAAGCAAGCTACCTGATCATAAAGTGAACATTTCTTTATAGATTGATGTTAGCAAAATGTTGTAATTATTGCTGCTCTCTACTTTTACATAGTCTGAAAAATATATATGTGAATACATTTGTTGACAAATAGAGGCTAAAGGTAATTTAATGTTTCATGTTTTTAAAGACTAAAATTGAATGGGGAATAAATTCTACAACATTTTGAGCTATTTGAAATCATTAGTTTTTCTTTACTTTTTCATTTAGGTAAAACTACCTTGGTATTAAGTGACAGTTAAATTTTTTCCAAGATTTAAGAATAACTGTGCTCAGTGGCTTACGTGTGTAATCCCAGCAGACCAGGAGGCTGAGGCTGGAGAATCACAAGTTCAAAGCCAGACTCAAACCAAGTCTCAAAATAAAAGCTAAAAATGTACTGGAGATATTCCTCAGTGATCAAGCACCACCAGTTTATTTTTTTATTCAGAAATTTATTTGTTGAACAATCAAACAAGCTTCTAATAATGTAATATAATATATATAAATTCTGAAAATTAGGTTTACCCCCAAGAGCCTCCTCCAATTACCCACCCTTATCCCTCCCTCCCTCCTTCCCAATACATCTCTACAAATGCCTTAGGTTGTATGACATTACACTTTATCTGGATTTAAAACATGATAATAGACCAGTACCAAGAAAAAAAATAAGAAAGAAATCTAATGTAATTCCAGTGATATAGAAATAATTTTAATAGACGTGAAGAAAGAAAGTAAGCTTTGTCCCCCAAAAAATAAAAATCCTAAGTGAGAATTTATCACTCATAAACTTGGTCAATTTATCCCAGGACAGAGTTTGGCCTTTAGACTTACAGAGTCTAAATTTGATTTTCTCTCTATACTAAGAATGAATTCATCAACCAATACTGATTTATACTTCTGCAAAACAATCTTTTCTATTCAGAAATATGATTCTCCTAGAGCCTGAAGCATATGTGAATATATGTACATGTATGTGTGTATGAAAATATAACAGATATAATTGATATATATTAGCATGATCAGGGTATCTCATCCTCTCAAATCACTCTGAAAGCAAAATTTTACTAGATCACTTCTTGTCAAGTATGAAATTGATCATAACACACGATGGTCAGGCTAAGAGGCTTTAAAGTGTCCAGTTGTAGGGAGGATGTTGCCCACTACGATTCTACATACAGTGCCTCTTCACAGGCCAGTACTTTGCTGGAACTTCCCACACATTGCCTCTGTGATTCTTTACTATGCTTCCAAGTACCACTTACATCTCAGTTTGTCATGGGACCAGTTCTTGATATGAGACTCTAAAGAGAAGTGAAATATACTATCCTGACTCTTTCCTTTGTCTTAGACCTGAACAGAAACTAGTCAAAGACCCTAAAGGATGATGGAACCCAATGACAATAGAAACCTAGTGCCTTATATATCACCATATAAATGATCTGTTGCTGAATTCTCATACTTTGCTCTTCTGTGAGCAAAAAATTTTAACTTGTGTAAGTTCTATTGTGTTTGTGTATATGCCGTCGTGTTGTTTCGAATAATCACTTATATATGGCACACTGTCTGAATCTAGAAAGTTGGCATTAAAAGAAATGTGAGAATTCATTTAATCTACTCCCCCTAAGCACTAGCCAAAACATTAATTCCTTAAAGACAGATTTTGGTTTTGGAAAGGAGAGGGCATATCTAATAAATATGTGTTTCTAAAGCTGGCACGGAGTCTGGGAAATTCATTGACCTTTTCTCTACTTATCCTGTTGATGTCATAGACCCCCACCAAATTTATGCTTGTCATTGAATTATTTTAAGCAATATGAAATAAAGAGAAGGAAAAAGAAAGGTTACTTTTCTCCCGATTGAATATAGGGACAGAGTTCAACTATTGAAGAAATATTTGATTCCTAGGCTTTCAATCACCAGCGTGACCTCCAGTGATTCAGAGGTTTATACTTAACCAAAGGACAAATAATGAAGAATCAATGCAGAATGAACAATGGTAAGTGCACAAAAGCATCCAGAAATGAAAAACAAAAATGAGGAATGACTGAAAAGAAGGTAGAGGAAATGGGCCAAATCATGTAAATAAAAGGGAGCAGGGATCAAATTTTAAAAGCAGAGGTCTCCGTTCTATTCAATTTGTATTGGTTTTCTGTCAAATAAAACTAAAGTACTTGAATATTCATTGTTTTAAATGCTTTTTTGGATTGTGTACAATATCAATTGTGAAAATCCAAGGGTAGATCTACATAGTAAAAACATTTTTTTTACCAGATCTTCAGCATATTCTTAGCTGTTAAAAATACATGAGATACTCGAAACCAAACTGCTTCCAACTTTGGCCTCATGGAAATCATTTGCATATGTGAAAAAATAAGATGCTAAGATGAAATCCCTGTGACCCATCACGGATACATTAGTATTTGACTTGCTGTGAGGTGATAATGCTTTTTCCCTGGGTAAATGACTTTATTGTGGCTTTTTCTGACAAGGATGAGCTTCTACCTATGCATGAATAGCTGAAGAAAATGTCAACGAAACCCTTGTTCAGATTTCTACTAAGCCTGTCCCCATTAAACATGGATTCTGGCTTAGAGTAAGATGCTTATTTTGTGGTGTTACTATAAATATTAACGGGAAAAAAATCCATGTAATGTTGTCAGTTCAGTACCTGAAACAGAACCTGGCACAGGTTTTAACATTTTTTTTTGTTATTATTAGTGTAACCAGAATGCCCCTAAGTTTTCTCATCTTCTGAAGTCATTCCATAACACTATCCTACTCCCTGCAGACTGGAAATCCAGTCTGCCCCAGACTCATCAGAGGATCCTTAGCCAGTACATAGATTGGCAGGATTTCCACTAGACACCCTTCTCTGTCATTAATTGTTCTATGCATTTCTGAATTCACTAACTGGCCTCTGTTCTTCATACAACTAGTGCACTCAAATCTAATTTGGTTCAAACACAGGGCCACAGTGTCTCCTTCAATTCACTTTTAAGTAGATCATTAGTAGTTAACAAATATTACTGTAAGTGACAGTTGACTCCAGGGAGTTACATAACAAATAATAGCTGTCTAGTGATGTATCCATTTTCAGGGTGCCCAGTCTCCTAGCCCGGCATCCTGTTGCCTAGGGCCAATCTAATTAGGAGGTATTTAGCTTAAAAAAACTTAATTGGAGAAGAAAAACATATTGACTTATGGAAATGGGTATGTAAAATTACAATAAAGAAGAATACTGAAATCACCAAGTTGTAGAAAGTAAGAAATAATATGGAGGGAGAAAAAAAAAACTGTCACCCTGACAAATGAGGAATGATGTGACCCAACAGCACAAGAATGTAGCTCAGGCCACACCCACATTAAGTTAAACATGCTCTGCTCTTCACTGTCCTCTGTTACAGCTAATGTATGAAATGAAAGCAGAGTCCCCCATGTCATTCAGCCCTGCCTTGGGGCAAAGCGCAGTGGACTGTTTGCTAATGTTTGAACAAGAAACAATCGCACCGTGAAGGAAATAAACTTAGATGAGTATGGAGACTTCCTGCTCAAGAGCCACTTGATCACCAAAGAGCCAATAAATTACTACTGATCTTGGTGGTTGTCATTATAAGTGATGAACCAAGTACATCTTGCCCTTAGAAGCCATAACTACAAGGAAAGAGACCTGTGGCCCTTTCGGTCCCAAATATGGTTCAACCAGTGTCTCCACTCTGCCCAACGACAGGCAATTGATTGATCACATTAAAATCCCTTCCAGGTAACTTGCTCATCATCACCCCCATACAAACAAACAAAAAAACCACGAAGAATAGATCTGAGTTCTTTTTTTGTTGTTGTTGTTTTTAGTTTTGTTTGTTCTGTTCAGCTTTTTAAGAGAGGGAGGGACAGTGAGAGAGATAGAAAAAGAATCAATTTTATTCAGCTTTTCATGTGGCTTTCCTTGCCCCGACACTCCATTGTGTATGTGGTGCTGGTATTCAAACCAGGGTCCTTCCACATACGAGGCAAGCACTGTAAAGGCTGAGCCACCTTTCCAGCCCCTAGATGTGAGTTTTTAAAAGTAGTTTATAGCTTTCTTTGGTCAACATTTCCCATCTTGAAATTTGCCTGCTATTCAACTTTTCATTTAACATATGTTTAGTTAATAACATCACTCTTCTGATGCCTGGGCGTATCCCAGTACATAAACTAGAGAAGACCATGCTCTCAATCAGTCGATATGGTAAAGAAGTAAACAGCTGAATCACATATAACAAATACATGTTAAACCAGGTGTCGATTACACCCTGTTGAGTATAGCAATGCAGGCTAGGGTGACAGAGTGACTAGGAAACTGTGTACCCTCTTGAACACTATTTTGCATATGATGGTCATGAAATTGCGTCTCAGGGAAGGTGTCATTTGAGGAGTTATCTGAAACTAGCACCTACATTTGACTGGTTGACATAAGAACATAAAAAAAAAAACATTGCTAAGGCTTGGGTGGAAGCGATCTTGGACATTTACTTTTTTATAATAAAAGCGCTTCTTAAATGCATTTTTAATGCTAAATAAAAAGTCCTCCTCCTGGAAATTCAAAATTGGTGGACTTCCTGGGACAAGATACTGTGAATGCTATTTTGGTCCTGCTATAGTGTATTGTTAATATGCTAATCATCATTTCCATTGTTGTTATTAACTGTAGATCATGACTAACCTCAAATCTGACCTGGTGGAAAATGAGAAAAAAACTGAACTATAGAGGGACGGAAACATCAATACTCAATACTCAATATCCATCATCATCATGAAGCACATTATTTCAATTTGCTTTCAGCTTTTATCAGAAAGATGTTCTATCATGTTGTCCTTCTGTGACTTACATGCATACAATACTTTCCAGAGGTAAATAAATATAAATCAAACAGGTATATATATATGTATTGTCCAAATCTAGGAGCTCAGCACAAACCTTTGCATAATTAGAGAAAAAGTTATGATCTGAATTTGCATTTTTGAGGTACTTAGACCTGGTTAAGAAAACAAAATATATTCTTGCTAAGAAGCAGCAACTTGTGAATTAGTGTAGCACTAGGAAAAATGAGTATTTATTGGATGATGTGAACTTTTGATGTTAAATATTGATGAGGTCACATGTTAAAAAAAAGTCACTCCTAAAAGGAAGGGGATCTAGTAATTAGGAGTAAAAAGCTTTACACAGTGTGGGTGCCATGGAAGGCTGTCAGTAAGCATTGTGCACTGCCTGGGGGATGCAACTTCAAAATTCAAGCCCTTAGTAATATACAATAGACACTTCCCGATCTGCCTACCTACTGCCTTTCCTGCTCAGTAAAGGAAAACTCCGTTCTTTCAGCTGTTGAGGGCTGTAATGCGAGGTCATTGCCCTCTTGTTCTGATAAGCCTCACATCTAAGTAGTCTGTTCACACTGCTTGTTCTCCCTTCAGCAGATATCCAGAATCTGACCACTCTCCCCAACGTCTGCCACAACCAATCCTCTCTGAGGATCAAGGCTTTTCATCTGAATTATTAAACAAACCACCTGACTCACGGTTCCACTCCCACGTCCTTTGGAGTCTATTCTCAGAAGAGCAGCCAGAGCCCTGTCTGTAAATTTGAGTTAGATCATATTACTTCTGTGCTCCAAATCCTGAAATAGCTGCCAGTTTACTCAGATTCACATCTCAAATCCGCACAATCCACTGAAAGACTCTCCGGTATCTTGTCTCCTGCTTCCTCTTTGAACTTGGATCCCACCACTTGGCCCTCGCCCACCCAGCTCCAGTTGTCTGGTCTCTGTGGCTCCTGAGACAACACAACATTGTCCTGTGGCAGTCCTCACTATTCCTGGTGCTCAACACTCCTCTCCAAGTCTCATTCCGTGTGTCCTTCGTGGCTTTGTCTCTGATCAGATGTTATCTTTCAGAGCAAACTCTCCCAGCCTGTCCTCCCAAACCTGCTCTAGCCCTCCATTATCTACATCCCTAACCTAGACCAAATCTATACATTTTTCAACTCTCTTTTCCTCCACCCCACAATAGAGAAAGCCCAATAGCAGTGGGGATCTGGTTTTGCTGGCTGTGGCTTCTCTGCATGTAGGACAGTGGCTGGCACTGCAAACTGGCCCAGCTCCAACTCCAGAAATAAGCCTGGTTTGAAGCAACAATCCCAAAACTCACATAATATGGGTACTGTCACATAAAGTAAAGCTTGCAGCCATCACACTCTTCTTTTCTTTTACCAGTTTTTGCCCTTCTGTGTGAGCCAACTCTGGCTTTGATATTTTGGTACCTTTGAAGCACATTTGGTTGAGATATTTTTCCAAATGTCACAAATACCAAAAGGAGATGGAAAAGAGGGATGAATGAATGGGCAGGGCTAGAGGTGCTCTGTTTTTATAAGATATGCCTTTCAGAGTCATGCAAATAGTTAATATAGTTTGCATTTTCACTTTCCCTCATTAAAAATTCAGTTTATTTGTTAGCCTTGATATGCATTTCTTTCTTTTTTATTTTCCTTCAGTTTCATAATGTGTCACTTTTCTGGCCAATTTTTCCTGAGAATTTATAACATAAAAAAAAAAAAAAACACTGATCAGGTTCTAAAGAGTTAAATACTTTTACATAATTATAGACCTTCCTGCCTAAAGCAGGGCAGAGCTATAGCTTTAGAGAGGCTTAGAAAAACTGTTTTGGCTAGTTTCACAGAGCTTATGCATGTCAGCATCACACCCTTAACGCAGCTCTAATTCTGAAGGCTGTGCCCAGCATTATTTGGTCCATACATTCTGACGTGTTCAAATGCAGCATGAAGTGCTCTTAAGGTAATGATGTTCTATTTGGTAGTGGAATACTTATTGAAGAAATAAGGTGGAGAAAAGACATGCTTCACATTCATGTAAAACTTGCAATTTTGTGTCTGCATTTGATTTTCACTATGATTGTAGAACGATAACAGTGCCTAGTTTAGTATCTTTATAGGACAGAGTAGAAGTTATGCTATAGTTACAGATAACCTTCAAGTCTCAGTGACTTTCAGTGACTGACATTGAAGTTCAACTCCCTCTATCTCCATTGCAAGCCAACTGTTTTTTCAACAGAAACAGAAAGGAGAGAGAAGGTGAACCACCATATTATGAGATGAACCACAATATCAGCCAAAATTTTTGGCCAAAAGTAAGTTATATTTCAACCACTGAGGTCACCTTATACAGCAAGAAGACACGCCAATTTGCAAGCGCAAACTTGGACTTAATATTGTCAATGGCTTTAGGAGTTAAGGCCCTCACTTGGTGTTATTTTCAAGAGCCTACAAGTTGCCACACTCCCTAGATTATTCAGATGAGGAAGCTGGAATTCAGAGAGAGTATATAAAAATTTGTTAGAGTGTGAATTGCACCTCAAATACGTGATTCAAGACCCAATGCCAATTATTAAACTCTAAACTACACCGTTTAAGAAGTCAGCAACACTCTCGGTGGGACTGGATATTACTACAACCATTCTGGAAAGCAGTATGGGGATTCCTCAAAAAACTAGGAATGGACCCACAATATGACCCAGATGTCCCACTCCTTGGTATTTATCCCAAAGGACTGAAATCAGCATACTGTACAGGCCAAGTGAACAGCCAAATGATGGGACCAGCCCAAGAGTCCATCAACAGATGAATGGATAAAGAAAATGTGATAAATATACACATCGAAATTTTACTTTGTCATCAAGAATGAAATTAAGGCATTTTCTGGTAAATTGATGGAACTGGAGAACACCATGCTAAGCGAAAGAAGCCAGACTCAGGAGGTCAAGGTTTGGATGTTTTCTCTCATGTATGGAAGGTAGACCAAAAGCAGGAAAAACTGGGTGGGGGGATTTGCAGGGAATCCCGTAGAAATGGAAGGGAGCAGAGGAGCAGAGCAGGGATTGAGGGGGGACAGAAGAAGGGATAAGAAAAGGTAAAATGGCAGAACAATATGTACTATATGTGCAAATTACACTGTGTACATATATGAATATACCACAGTGAATTTCACCTTTATGAATGTGTATGAGGCACTACTTTAAAAATCAGTAAATAAATAAAAGGAAGACAAGTAGAATACAGGAAACAGAATGGTGAAGGCAAGAGGGGAAGGAACATGGAAATATTCCATGCATGTATAGCTATGTCAAAATAGACCACAATATTACATATAACTATATATTTTTAGAAAAGTCAGCAATAGCACTTTGGATATCTCTGATTTGATGCTGGCCTCATCAAGAAAGAATCCAAATGCTCCACATGTCACTGTGCTCTCTATACCTTCCTCTTTGCCCCACTCATTCCCAGAACTGCTCCTGGGAGACGGGGGATTACTAGTGCACCTAATCATTTCTGAGCACTCTGGGTCTCCCACAAACAAACTCTGAAATTAATTCTAAAATTTAAATTCTGGGCTGAATTCTATGAGCCTCAATCCAATGTCAAAAGCAAATGAACAGACTTTCCTAAAGTCCTTCATGAATATACTAATCGGTGCAAAAAAGACTTATTCAGCTCCTCTCTATTGATAAATCATTCCTTTTTCCGCAATGTCCCTTTATTGCAAGGCACAAGCATAAAGAAAAATGTTATTCAATAGAGAAAAGCAAGGCATATGCCTACCGTGGTATAAAAGCTTTTTTAATATCTGTTATTTAAAATGATAAATCTTATATAAAGAAGCACTTTTATTTCTTAGTTGGTTTTAAAGAAAGAAAATGAAGTAAAAAATAATGTTGGGTTATACTTGGCAAAATTAAGATTGTGAAAATTTTTACATTAAGTAACAAAATTTCTTTAACAAATAAGAACATAGAAATAATTATAGAGTAAAAATTACCTTACAGGACATATCAGCAAGGTGTCATCCTTTGAATAAATCAACGAGGAAAAATTTTGCATAATAATAAGGAATATTTGAAACTGAGTACTTATTAAAAATTATAAGGACTAGGCATGAATTTCAACTGTAGAGTGCTTGCCTGTCATTTGCAAGGCCCCAAGTTCAATGCTCAGAACCACAAAATCAATAAACCAACTAAATGAAATTAAATTATATAATTATGATTATTACTTCCAGTTTTAAAGTTTCTGTATTTCAGAAATACATATTAGAATATTCATAGATGAAATGATATTATGAATTGGAAATAAATTTTAGCACATGCTATAAGACTGGGTTAGTACATGCAAATATAGATGAAATGAGAAAGTCTCTGACTTAGTAATTGTTAAAGCTACATGTTGGTGAAAACATTAGTATCCACTGTAGTTTTCTTTCTTCTTTTTTAGGTTGAAGTCTTTCCACATTAAGATATTTATGGTACATTTATACCATGGAATATTACACAGCAATTAGAAACAATGACCTTGCAGCCTTCGAGGGTAAATGGATGGTTATGGAAGAGATCATGTTGAGTAAAATCAGCTTAACCCAGAGATCTAAGGGTCGATTGTCTCCACTCATAGGTGGAGGTGGGGACTAGACCCTGGACAGTGAGAAAGATGGTCTAGTAACAT
>PVKS010040457.1:0-16639 GCA_004027875.1 Aplodontia rufa | reverse complement strand
GCATATGTATTGATCAAGGATGTTGGTCTTTGCATGATGTATCCTTTTCTGGTCTTGGTATCAGAGTGATATCCTTTTCTGTTTCATGGAATAATTTGAGGACCATTAGCATTAGTTCTTTTTTAAAGGTCTGGTAGAATTCAATTAGGCATCCATCTAGTCCTGGGCTTTACTGCTTCGATCTCATTGTTTATTTTTCTATTCAGGTTTCCTCTTCCTCTTGGTTTTTATTTTGGTAGGTTGTATGTTTCTAGGAATTTGTCCATTTCTTCTAGATTTTTCATTTCATTGGAATATAAATGTTCAAAGTAGTACTTAATGATCTTCTGGATTTCCATGCTGTCTGTAGTGATATGTCCTTTGTCAACTCTAATTTTATTAAATTTTGTCTTCTCTTTCTCTTTTTGTTAGTTAGGCCAAGGGTTTATCAACCTTGTATATCTTTTCAAGGAACCAACTCTTTGTTTCGTTGATTATTTGTATTATTTTTTTAGTCTTTATTTTATTAGTTCCATCACTGATTTATTTCCTTCCTTCTACTGATTTTGGAACTGTTTTGTTCTTATTTTTCTAGGACCTTGAGATACTTCATTAGGTTGTTTATTTGGGATCTTTCTGATTTTTTTAGTGTAGGTACTTATATCTATAAACTTTCCTTATAGAACCATATTAATAGTGTTCCTGAGATTCTGTAATGTTGTGTTATCTATTCTTGTTTGATTCTAAGAATTTTTAAATTTTTTCCCCTTATTTCCTCTGTGGTTCATTCATCATTCAAATGTGTTTATGGAATTATTTCTATAGTTTTTCTTTCTCTCCATTTCTTATTTTCATTATGATCTGATAAGATACAGGGATTATATCATTTTTTTTATTTGCTGAAGCTTGCTTTGTGTCCTAGAGTATGATTCATTTTGGAGATGGTTACATGAGCATCTGAGAAGAATGTGAATTTGGCTGTAGTTGGATGAAATATTCTATTATATGTCTATTAGGTCCATTTGGTTTATAACATTTTTTCGGTCTGAACAGTGTTCAGTGATTTAAGTCTAGATAAACTAATGGTGGGAGAGGTGTGTTGAAATCACCAAGTATTATTATATTGGGGCTGTTTATGTCAACTAAAATTTTTTTTTTCCGTATAATTAGGTACACTTACATTTGCGGCGTAAATATTTACTATTGTTATACCTTGTAGTTGAATTTTTCCCTTTACCAGTATGAAGTGACCATCTTTATCTCTTCTGATTAATTTTGCTCTTCTTTGTCAGTTATGAGAGTAGCTACTCCTACTTGCTTTTGGTCTCTATTTGCATTCAGTTATCTTTCTCTATCCTTTCATTTTCAGCCTGTTGCTATCTTTGCTTGTAAGATGATTTCTTGCAAACAGTATATAGTTGGGTCTTGTTTTTTAATCTACTCTGCCAGCCTGTGTCTTTTAATTGGAGAGCTGAGACCATTTACATTGAGTGTTATTACAGAGAGACACTTATTCTTGCCATTTTTATTTATTTCTAATGTTTAGTTCAGTTCTCATTCATATTTGCTTAGATATTTTCTAATGTGATTTGTCCAACTGAAAGCTCTAATGTTTGTTTTTAACTTTTGTGTATAGTGTTCTGGCTTAGTAGCATGGATTCATTTAGTATATTCTTATCTTGGAAGACTTAATTTTTTCAATTCCTAAAGGTAGCTTTGCTGGATAAAGCAGTCTTAGCAGTTTTTTCTCAGTGGTTGGAATACATTTTTTTGTCTTTTGTACTAGGGTTTGAACTCAAAGGTGCTTAACCACTGAGCCACATCTCCAGTCCTTTTTTGTTTTTTGTTTTCTTTTTTTTCTTTTTCTTTTTTCTTTTCTTCTTTTTTAAAGAGAGAGGGACAGTGAGAGAGAGAGACAGAGAAAGGGAGAAACAACTTTATTTAGTTCTCCACATGGCCTTAGTTGCTCTAACACTTAGTTGTGTACGTGGTGCTGCGGTTTGAACCCGGGTCCTCATGCTTGCCAGGCAAGCTTCGAAACCGCTGAACCACCGCTCCAGCCCCTGTTTTTTATTTTTATTTTTATTTTTTTTTCAGGGCTGAGGATCGAACTTGGGGCCTTGCGTGTGCTAGGCAAGCGCTCTGGCACTGAGCTAAATCCCCAACCCCTTTTTATTTTTTTAAAAGAGAGAGAGAAAGAAATCAATTTTATTTAGTTTTTCATTGGGCTTTCGTTGCTTGGACACTTCCTTGTGTACGTGATGCTGGGGTTTGAACCCATCTCCTCAGGCATGCCAGGCAAGCGCCATAATGCCTGAGCTACTGCTCCAGCCCTTTTTTATTTTTTATTTTGTGACAGGGCTTGCTAAGTTGCTGATGCTGGCTTTGAACTTCAGATCCTCTTGCCTCTTCCTTTTGAGCTGCTGGGATTATAGGCATGTGCCATTCCACCTGACTATAGTACATTTTTTTTTTTTTTTTTTTGAAGAGAGAGAAGGGACAGTGAGAGAGACAAAGAAGAATTAATTTTATTTAGTTTTTCATGTGGCTTTCATTGCCCCTGTGCTTTGTTGTGTTCGTGGTGCTGGGGTTTGAACCTGGGTTCTTGCACGTGCCAGGCAAGTGCTGTAATTACTGAGCCAAGCTGCTCCAGCCTAGAATACATTCTTTTTTTAAAAAAAAATTTTTTTAAAAGAGAGAGGGACAGTGATGGGGGTTGAGAGAGAGAGTCAAGAGGGAGAATCAATTTTATTAGTTTTTCATATTACTTTTGTTGCTGTGACAGTTCGTTGTGTACATGGTGCTGGAGTTCTAACCCGTGTCGTTGCACATGCCAGGCAAGTGCTGTGACCGCTGAGTCACTGCTCCAGCCCCTCTAGAATACGTTTTTAAATCCTTTTGACTTTTAGTTTTTTTGTTTTTTTTTTTTTTTAATGAGAAATCAGAAGTGATTCTGATTGGCTTACCTCTAAATGTGACTTGATGGTTTTTTTCTTAAGGTTTTGAAATTTATATCCTTATTCTGTATATTAGGCATTTTAATTATAATATGTTGTTGAGAGATTCTTTTTGATTTTGTCTATTTGGGGTTATGAATGGTTCCTGTAGCTGGGTGTTCATATCATTCACAAGATTTGGAAATTTTTCTGAAATTATATCACTGAAGAGGAATCTTGGATTCCTCCTCATTTCCAATAATTCTTATATTTTGTCTCTTAATGTTGTCCCAAATTTCTTGTATATTTTGATCGTGGTTCCTTATTTTTATTTCTTTATTGAGGACTGATTTTTCAAGTTCATATACTTTGTCTTCAGTGCCTACATGATCCAATCTATTTATGAGACTTTGAACTGAATTTTTTATTTGATTTATTGAGTCTTTCATTTCCAGTATTTCTGTTTGCTTGTTTTTCAGAGTATCTGCTTATTGAAATGCTCCTTCAGTTCCTGCATTTTCTTAGTTAATTCTTTAGATCTTTTAGTTTATTAATCATTTTAACCATCAGCTTTTTAAATTCTTTGTGATTTCATCGGCATCAATCTCTGTGGATTCAGTTATTGGAGGGTTATAGATTTTTGGAGGCATATTGTTGGCTTGTTTGGTCATGTTATCTGAGGTCCTGTTTTTGCACATGAGATAGATTCCTCTTCCTATTTTATGTTAGAGTCCTTTGTTTAGTAAGTAGTTACTTGTTAGTTATAATCCTTGTACTAGAGAGATATCTTAACTTGAGCACATCTGATCAGTGTAATCAGCATTAATTTCAAACACCAGTACCTCTTTAAAAGGAAAGAATACCTGCTAGTAGCAGTAGTAATTTAAGAGCAACATATACTACACAAGCTATTTTAACCATTCACTACAGTTCTTTTGACCAAAGAAGAGCATAGGCAAGAAATGATTTAGAATAGGCTGCAAAGATTAAGCATTGATGATATAGTATACTAAATTGCTTTAGAAGAAAGGATAAAAAATTAGAATATAAGCAAAAAATGAAAACAGAGAAAAGGAAGAAAAAGGGTGGGAATGGCAGGGAGTTAAAAGTTTGCCACTCAGGAAGTCCATACAGAATCTCTTTAAACTGTTGTGGCTTCCCTGTCTCCACTGGGATGGTGTTGGGATTTTCCTCCATGCAGGTTCAGCTATTTCTGAGCCTATTTTCTGCTCAGAATGTGGTGGACATTGGCATCTGCTTTTCTTAAGCTTGGTGGGAGAAATTCTTTCATCTCTTTGGAAGGGAGGTTCCCTTCCCCCATTGAGCCACCATTCACCAGCAGCTCCTGCCATGTGTTGCTTTCATTAATTCTCTTTCTTTTCTGATATTTTTGGTTTTCACCTGTTTGCTAACTCTGGCCTTTCCCCAGTCTTCCCGTCTCTGTTTGCAGCTGTAGAACAGCCGTTTTAATTCACTTTTGGGTAACTCCCACCATATTGTGGGTTTCTCTGATCTGCTGTCTTTTAGCTCCTTCACTTTCTTCAATGTTTATCCACCCTGCTCACTGATCCTTTCTTTCAAAATAAAACAAAAATAGTTTGGGGCATGCCTTGATTAGGGGCATAGGCTGAAGTTCATATTTCTTAATATAATGGTAAGGCATTTTTCAACTTATCTTAGGGCTATCTTGCGTTAACTTTAGTTACTTCATTTAGTTCCGTAGGTCTCACCACACTGAATATCAGAAAGGCTGACATTCTGTTATTTTATGTTTCTGTGATGGGTGTTCTCTGCAGGGAGTTTTCTTGATTTATGCTTTCCCAATTGCTGGTGTTCTTTTCTCTATGCCTTCTCAGTCTATTATATATATATATATATATATATATATATATATATATATATATATATATCTTTTAACATAATGCTTATCACATTATATTGAAATTTATCTGATAGACATTTGCCTTGTCAAACTTGAATTCATCCCTGTTTTGCCCTATTCTAAACAGCTTTTGCTGCATTATTTTTAGTAGTATATTGTTTCTGGCAAATAATTTCTACTCAGAATTCAAGAATAGGTTTTAACTGTTTTATTTTCTTAGGATGAATTCCTAGGAGCACAGGTCTTCAGATTTTATTATCTACTTCTCCCACCTGAACAGCTTCATCATAATTATGCTTTCATTACGTTGATTCTAGGCTAGTAATGGATAGATCCCTAAATTTCAGTGTTTTTAGGGCTGTTTTATTTCTAATGGAATATGAAATTTTATTAGAGGTAAGTGAAGATTGGTTCATCATTTGTGAATTAGTCAGGGTGAACTAAGTTTTGGTATGTTAATTCCAAAATTTCAGTCACATAATAAAGATGTGTTTCTTGTTTAAGCTTCATAAAACAAGTGGGTGTAGCAGTCCACCAGTTAGAGTCACTTAGAGGCCCAGGTGGATTAGACATTCATCTCAAGATAAGCTTCCCTTATTGCTGATGCAGAATAAGGAAATGTGTCAAATCCCTCAATGGCTTATAATGCTTCTGCCCAGAAGGAGCTTTTGTATCCCTCATTTTCCCAAGGATCAACCTGAAACTTGTAGCCATATCTATATTTAAAAGAGATGAGAAAGAACGTGTGCCCAAAAGAGAAGAGGAATCTTTATCAGTATCCTAATAACTTATCACAGTTGTGAAACCTTGCCCTGAGCTTAATTCAGGGTTTTATCCTGGAAGTTCCTCCTCCCCCTCTAAGAATTATTCAATCAGTGATCAAACTCTAGATCTAAATGTTATGTTAAAAATCATATGGCTATCATAATCAACCATGTGAAACTTTCAGAATCTAATAATATGTTGTGATTATGTGAGAGAATGTCTTGCTCTTAAGAACAAGAGTCATGTCAGGCATGGTGATGCACACCTGTAATTCCAGTAACTCAGGAGGATAAAGCAGAAGGATCACAAGTTCAAGGCCACTCTCAGCAACTTAGTAAGAACCTGTCTCAAAATAAAAAGGGCTGATGATGTAACTCAATGGTAAAGCACTCCTGGGTTTAATCCCTAATACCAAACAAAACAAAACGACAGCAACAGAAAAAGCAAAGGTCATGATGTCTGCAACTTACTTGCAGATGTGCAGTAATAATAATTGTGTGTGAGTGTGTGCATAGAAGGAAAGCAAATGTCACAAAATGCTAGGAATTGGTGAATCTTGGAGGATTCATTGTACCATTTTTGCAATTTTGTTATAAATTTGAATTTTTCCAAAATAAAAATAAAATCATAGCACAGATTTACAAAGCTCCTTTTAAGCATTAATATTAAGCATTTTTGAGCCATTTTTGCTTTTCATTGTGATTGGCACTTTGAAAGTACTTCTTTCTTTCCTCCAAGGTCTGTAAAATGATTACACTATGTTAATCATCTTTTCACAAAGAAGAACTGAGGCCCAAACATTAAACCCATGTGGAAGTCTGATTTTTTTTAAAGTTACAAATCATGCCAGATTTCATTAGATTTCTTTTTTTCCTCTTATAGTTGGTTGAAATGTTGGATATGTCTGTCCCGGCGGTTGCTAAATTGAGACGTCTTCTAGATAGTCTTCCAAGAGAAGCTTTGCCAGACATTCTCACGTCAATTATCCGAACAAGCAACAAAGAGAAACTCCAGGTATGGTGTTCCCTTCTTGAATGCCAGGTTGCTGGGTCATTTTGCATTTGGATCTAGATTGTGAGTAGTTAAATTTTCATCTGCAAGAAAGAGATACTCATGACTCAACGAAGTAGTTAAAATGCTTTTCACTTAAATTGACTTTCTAAAGTAATTGTTTTATATTTTTAAATAATTGCATAATCAGAGTAGATGTCAATTTATGAAAAAGTTGGTTAAAGCAAAGGATCACCAAAAAAGCAAATATGTAATATAAATATGTAAACATGCTTTGCCTCAACATTTTCTAAATATATGGAATCGTGGACTTTCCCAGTGTATGGACCTGTTTTATTAGAATTCATCTTGATGTTTTGTACATAAATCACTCCTAGAATGCATTATCTTTGATGTTCAATTAGTTCTTTAAAATGAAATGAGTTTTCAAGATACTTGACAAAGAATCCATTTGTACAGTCCTAGATTTGCATGACTTAATCTGCAAAGTATAAAATTCTTAAGTTTTTCTTGCATACTTAGTTTTATGGTATTTTTTAATATATTTGAGGCATTTTAATTGATTTAGAGTATTTTTTTTTTACTATAGAGTTTTGTTTTACTATAGAGTTTTTAATCTGTTTTATTGAATCTTCCTGGAACACTTGTTAGTTTTCATTTTATCAGCTGACTTAATACATAAATGCAGCAGTTTATATTAGCAACTAATGGATGTAGACATAGAATTCAGTTTGACAGGTGGGAGAAGGAATGCTAGAGAGTGACCTATTGTGGGAATTAGCAAGCATGTTGTCTTGAGGGACTGGAGAGTGGCTGCTGCTCCAACATATCGTGAGGTTGGTTAAAGATGTTACTGTTCTCTCGTAAATGTAAAAATTTGATATTTTGAACCTAGAATTTGTTGAGATCCAAACACGTTCTGGACTTTAAGAGAATAATTCTCAGAAAGAGTTGACATTGACCATGTGTTTGGTTCTTTTTCTTTCTTCTTCTTCTTTTTTTTGGGGGAGAGGTGGGGGAGGTGGTGGGGAGCTACTGGGAATTGAACCTAGAGGCACTTTACCACTGAGCTATAACCCCAGCCCTTTTATTTTTTATTTTGAGACAGATCTTCACTAAGTTGCTTAGGGCCTTACTAAATTGCTGAGGCTGGCCTTAAACTTAAAATCCTCTTGCCTTAGTCTTAGCCTCCTGAGCCACTGGGATTGCAAGCATGTGCCACCACACCTAGCCATGTATTTGATCTTGCAACATGTGGCTTCATTTTTTAAATGAAAAACCAAAATTTTGTTGTTTATTTCTTTTTTAGGATTCTCATATTCATTTCAAATAGCCTTGCTGATTAACATAGTTAATTTAGCTGTGTTAGCCATGATACAGCTGTGATTATTGATAGGAATGGATAGGTGAATTTTTTGGTTTTGTTTTTGGTGGGTGTGCATATGCTAGAGGCCGGACTGGCAGGGCCCATCTCACAGCCGCTCAGAGACACAGAGGAGGAAGAGGAGGCTACTGCTAGAAGGCAGTGCTGACAACCTACAAGCTTGGACATAGGGATAAGGCCAAAGACTACACAGCTGGCCACAGAGCTGACCCCAGATTGGCTCTCCCAGGCCCCATAATGTTTCTCTGATAGGCCTATAAGAGCAACTGTGCTGGGTGTATTCCATTTCATTTTGGTTTTTTCACTAGCAACTTAAGTCATGACTGACTGCCTGTGTTAGGAGCATGTATTTCAGAAAGAGAGATGTTATTAAATGACTCACATTTTCTAGATTTTAGATGCTGTTAGCCTGGAAGAGCGGTTCAAGATGACCATACCACTGCTTGTCAGGCAAATTGAAGGCCTGAAATTGCTTCAGAAAACCAGAAAACCCAAGCAAGATGATGATAAGCGGGTAAATATATCTTTTATTCCATTTTGTTCAGGTGTTATGTGGTGTGAAATTTAGGTCTTTTGAAAAAAATGAAAAACTTGAAAGCCAGGTATGTGCCTATAATCTCCAAAACTAGGACTCTTGAGACCAGGAGTTGGAGGCTGGTCTGGATAGCATAGGAAAACACTGTCTTAAAGAAAAAGAAAAGATAGGGGTTTTTGGGGATGTAGTTCAGTGGTGGAGTGCTTTCCTAGTGTACATAAGGCCCCAGATTCCATCCCTAGCACATTAGAAAAACAAAACCCCCCAAACAAACAAACAAACAAAAAAAAAACAACTTGGGGAGAAGAAAGAAAAGCACATTGTCTGTGATACAGATTTGGTGTGTTTCCCTCTAATCCTTTTCTATGCCTGGAGTTTATTTTTTAGCATGTATGCATTTTCTCATTTTTAAAAAATAATTATGCCAAAGGACAATTTACTGAGCCGTTGGCCTTTTTGCCAAACATTGTGCATTATTTCCAATGTTTTCCATATTTTAGAAGTTAGAAAATACATGTGTCTTAGGAGTGTAACATTTACTGCTTATAGTATTAAGAATGTAGTACAAAATCATTTCCAAAAAGAACTGTATGTTGTGCTATAATTTTACTTTTTCATTTTTAATTTACTTTTAGTCAAAAGTTTATTCTTTTGTTGTCTTCTATGCTGAGTCCTTTGTCTTTTGCTAACTTCATAAATGTCCAATCCTTTTTATTTTCCTTTAGTGGATTTTTAAGAACACTTAACTCTAACTCATATGTTAATAATTTTGCCCTGTTAATGAGGTGAAGACAGGAGGTGTATTTTCCCCAAAATAGCTTTTTATTTGGCTCAATGCTGCTTATTAAATAATAATTCTCCATTATCATGTATCAGTTACATTTTTGTATGTATAGTAGGGTCTTATTTGAAGCCTACTTTGAGCTATAGAGTTACTATTTTTATGTCTGGGAAGAGTTAAGATCAGGAAGATATATTTGATGTGAACCAAATGTGAAAATGGCAGTTCTCTGAAGGCAGTTGGAGATCCAGAACTCTGACGTAAGTGAGAGGTTAGAATGACATTAGAGATTTGATGGTCATCAGCACTCAAGTGTTCCTTCATCTGAGAGAATGCACGGTAGAGAGAGGAGAGCAGAAGTGGTGGGTCTAAAGAAGGGGCAATAGAGTCTGCTGAGAAGAAGAGGAGGGCATACCAGAGTGGGTTAGTATTCAAGGACAACATACTGCTCAGAGCAGATGTCAGAAATCTGAATTAGTTCTGGCCTAAGATCAGATCAGTGACTCCATTATTCATTTTGTGCAGAAAGTCAAACCCATGTATAGTTGTCAGTGGATTTTTATCAGTAAAGTTTCCTATCACTTAAAAAGTACTTAAAAAGAAAGTTGTTCAGAAGTTTTCCAGAAAGTGATTACATATGTGATGATTATTTCAAACTATAGTAATCAGAGGATGATATTTATATAATTAGGCTAAAGCCATCTTCTTTTTATATCCTTAAGAGTCAAAAAGTGCTTTTTTCTTAGGGGAAATATCATTTAAAAGTGCTTTTGTCGGGCTGGAGCGGTGGCTCAGTGGTTTCGGCACTTGCCTGGCAAGCACGAGGACCCGGGTTCGAACCCCGGCACCACGTACACAACTAAGTGTTGGAGCAACTAAGGCCATGTGAAAAACTAAATAAAGTCGTTTCTCTCTTTCTCTGTCTCTCTCACTGTCCCTCTCTCTTTAAAAAAAAAAAGTGCTTTTGTCTCAATAATGAAATCACTGATATATTTTTAAAATCTCACTTTAAAAATATCCATTTATAGTTTTTTATAATTTAAAAGATTTTATTGACAACAATGTTAACTCTCTGCTAATGATGTGGGAATAAAATTATATATTTAGGAAGAAATTATGCTGAGTAAAATCAGCTTAACCCAGAGAACTAATGGTCGATTGTCTCCACTCATCTGTGGAGGTTGGGACGACTAGACCCTGGCCAGTGAGAAAGTTGGTATATTATCATGTGTTAAATCCAGATAAGATGTAATGCTATACAACATAATCCTTTTTTAGAGATATTGTGGGAAGGGGAAGGGAGGGATAAGGGTGGGTAATTCGGGGGGTACCTCCTGGGGGTAATTGTAATATCCAGAATCTATACACATTTTATATTATTTTGTTAAAAACTTGTATGGTTGTTCAAAAAAAAACTCAATAAAAATTGATTCTCTCTGAAAAAAATGTATTTAATATTTATGGGTTTATACAGTTACATTTTTATTTACTGCTGTATGTTTTAAACTTTTTATATTCGAATGTATTAAATAGATAATTTCACAGATTAAAATTCTAATTCTGACAGCTTTTAAATTAAATACCAGTATATCATTTTCCTCCAATCATAGTTGGAGTTGATTCGTAATATCAATAAGTTAAGAATGTCAAAAGCATCTAGGGAGACAAGCAACAGTGTAGCACACTCTTTACACATCCCCCCCCCCCAGATTCCAAATCATGCTTATACAGTCAATTAATTCTGGAAAATTCACAGTCTAAGCATTTATTCACTTATAGGGGAGAAATATAAAAGAATCAAGAGACTGGGGTATGGGCGATGTGGGAGTAATTCTGGTTTAAGAACATATGCATATATATCATTGTTACTTTATATGCATTTATGATTGTACAATAATTCAACTCCTTAATAAAAATTTTTAAAAAAGAATTTCAAAAGCAAAAAACAAAATAAAAAAACAAGAAAAGAATTTCAAAAACAAAAAACAAAGGATTTCAAGTAGCACAGACAGTACTCATAGAGAGATTATGAAGAGAACATAAACAATGACCATTTACTCGGCATGGGACATGGTTATTGGATTTCAAAGAACAGTTTCAGCACCATGGGGCAAAGCCAAAAGCATACTAATGTCCTATACTTGCTGAGAAAGGGGACATGGTAGTTATTATATCTGCTTGTTGGAGAAGCAGAACATCATAAGAAGGAAAGTACACAGTGTGGTGGTTAACTGAAAGGGGCCCATTAGTGTGATAAAATATTTTGAAAGGAGGAAGATGTTTCTGTGTTGAAGACAGTTGTAATGGAACCAGGGTGGAAAGGTTGAAGATGCTAGAGAGAGATTTTTTACTGTAGGAAGAAAAATGGAATTTACTCAGCCACCAAATGGCTAGTAGTAATATACATGAAGAAAATAGTGGTTGTAATAATAGCTCAAGGAAAGGTGATTCATAGGTGTTTTACTTTTTTCTAGTAGGCAGATCCAAAAGAATCCACTTTATGTTGGTCTACTTTTTAAATTCTGCTGCATCTGCTTTAATTATTCAGAATTTTAGTTCCTTGAGATATAGACTGTAGCCATAAAAGTGTTTATTCATCACTAGTCCTAAACTTTACCTTTAGCTTAGTTTCTGCATTATTTTGACATAGTTTTCTTCTATTGTCTACTTAGGTTATAGCGATACGCCCTATTAGAAGGCTTACACACATCCCAGGTACTTTAGAAGATGAAGATGAGGATGAAGATCATGATGATATTGTCATGCTAGAGAAAAAAATACGAACATCTAGTATGCCAGAACAGGCCCATAAAGTCTGTGTCAAAGAGATAAAAAGGTAAGTTACCAAAGGCATTAATTCACTAGTGCTTTCATATTATTATCATAAATATTGTTTCTGAAACTTGATTCTGTTGATCACAAACTGAAACCTGAGTCATTTATTTTGTATTCTCTCTTCTCTTTTTCTTATTCTTAATCTACTCAGAGACCACCCTATTTACTTTGTCTTTCCATTGCCAACTTTTATCTTTCATGATTTTTGAAAGTCTTCGTTTATACCTTTGATCTGTGGAAAACTTTCTAGCTCTTTCTTCATTCCTTTGCAGAATGTAATTATTATTATTATTATTATTTTTAAAGAGAGAAGGACAGTGAGAGAGAGAGAGAAAGACAGAATCAATTTTTATTGAGGTTTTCACATGGCTTTCGTTGCTCTGACACTTAGTTGTGTATGTGGGTTGCTGGGGTTTGAACCCGTGTACTTGCGCATGCTGGGCAATTGCCATAACCACTGAGCCACCGCTGCGGCCCCCAGAATGTAATTCTTAAAAAATTCTTAATAGTCCTGAATTAACACCACTTTCACTAATCTTTTTATTTCCTTTTCTTTTTGTTTAAAGAGAGGACAGTGAGAAAGAGAGAGACAGAATCAATTTTTATTGAGTTTTTTCACATGGCTTTCATTCCTCTGACACTTAGTTGTGTATGTGGGTCCTGGGGTTTGAACTGTGTACTTGCCCAAGCTGGGCCTCCGCTCTGAGAAGTGATACACCTCTTTCACCTGTGGCCTGGCTGTCAGACATTGTAACTATTGTAGCTGCTTTTTCATTGTCTAAAAGAATGGTACTTCTTTGTTTAGATGTAAAGTTTGTGCAGTTATCATTGTGTTCTTACATGTTTTCTTCTTTAGATTGTAATCTCCAGAGGGCAGGAACTCTCAGTTTCTCTTTACTCAACATAAAGTACAGGGAAACCTGGATGACAAAATAGGTTACATGGTTGATTATATTTTCTGGACAACCTCAGAGTTAATCACAACACCATTTGTTTCTTTTATATTACAAAACAAAACAAATTTCTTATTAAGTAGATATTTAAAAACTTTTTTAGACTCATTTAAATATTCATGATACATCTCATCTAGGAAGGGAGACATGCTTGATTTTTCTATTATGGGATTATTCTGTATTCTTGAATATGTTTGCTATGTATTCTTTCTTACAGACTCAAAAAAATGCCTCAGTCAATGCCAGAATATGCTCTCACTAGAAATTATTTGGAACTTATGGTGGAACTTCCTTGGAACAAAAGTACAACTGGTGAGCCAAGAAAATGACACCTTGTTTACATTCTAATTGTCACTTAGCTCATGTAAGCTCCCATTTCTAATATTGCCCCCTGACTAGCTTACTATTAAATTAGTTATTTTAAATTTTTTAAAACCATTTTGTTGAAGTGTGATTGGCATATAAAAGCTTATGTACATATTTAGTGATTAGGGTAAGACTGATCTATGAAGCCATCACCATTATCAAAGCCATAAATATATTAATCCCTCCCAAAGTTTCCTCCTGCTCATTATGTTATTATAATTATATGTGGTGGTGGCGGCTTTAAGACTGTGTAACATAAGGTCCACCTTCTCTGCAGATTTTATGAACACAAAATATTATTATTAGCTATAGGCCGTAGGCAATATAGCATATCTCCAGAATTCATTTTGTATTATTGAGACTTGCTACCCTTTAACCATCACTTCCCCATTTCCCTCTGACACCAGTCCCTGGCATTTACTACCACTACTCTATGCTGCTATAAGTTTGTTTTAATTTCCACATATAAGTGAAATTATACAGTATTTATGTTTCTGTGTCTGGCTTATTTTATTTATCAAAATACTTTGTAGGTTTATCCATGTTGTCAAAAGGGATAGAGTTTCCTTATATTTTAAGGCTGCATAATATTCCATTGTATTTATATACCACATTTTTTATTCATTGATCTGTTAGTAGATCTTTAAGTAAAATCCACCTATTGATTATTGTGAATAATCTCATTACAGTGAACACGGAAGCATAGATATCTCTTACAAATTCTGATTTCAGTTCCTTTGGATACTCAGAAGTGGATTACTGTATCATGATAGTTCTGTTTTTAATTTTTGAGAAACCTCTATACTGTTTTCATAATGGCTATACCAGTTTACATTACTAGTAACAGTGTACAAGGATTTCCCTTTCTCCATATTCTTGCCATCACTTGTTACATTGTTTTATAATTTTTGTTTTAATAGCCATTCTAACAGGCCTGAAGGGATATCTTGTATTTTTTGTTTGTTTTGGTACAGGGAATAAAACCCAAAGCCTTGCACATTTTAGGCAAATGCTTTACCATCCTGCAACATCCGCAGTCCCTTTTGGTTTTGATTTTCATTCCTCTGATGATTAATGATGTTAAGCACTTTTACATTTATCTCTTGGGATCTGTATGTCTTGTTTGGAGAAATACCTGTTCAGGTCCTTTACCAACATTTTCACTCAGAATGTTTTTTGCTGTTGTATGAGTTCATTGTGTATTTTGGATATTAACTTCTTATCCGATAAATGGTTTGCAAATATTTTCTTCCATTCTGGGCTTTTCATTTCATTGATTGCTTCCTTTGCGTACAGAAGCTTTTTAGCTTGATGTAATTTCACTCATTTATTTTTTGCTCTTGTTGCCTTGCTTTTGATGTCACATCCCAAAATATTGCCAAAGCCAGCCATCAAGGATCTTTTCCCATATTTTCTTCTAGGAATTTTATGATTTCAGATTTCAGGTTTGATGTTTTAAGTCTTTCATCCATTTTGAGTTGATTTTTTTTTTTTGGAGTGGTAAAATTAATGAGAGGGTCCAAATTCATTCTGCATGTGCTATCCAGTTTTTCCAGTAGCACTTATTTGAGGAAACTGTCTTCTGTGTTGTGCATTCTTGCTGTCCTTGTTGAAAATTAACTGACTATATTATGTGGGTTTATTTCTGGGCTATTCTGTTCCATTGGTCCATGTGTCTATTTTTATGTCAGAACATTTTTTTTGCTTACTATAGCTTGTGATATAACTTGATGTCAGGTAGTATTTCCAGCTTTGTTTTCCTTGCTTAAGATTGCTTTGGCCATTTAGGATCTTTTGTAATTACATGTGAATTTTCGTTTTGTTTTTGTTTTTCTGTTTTTGTGAAAAATAACATTGGAATTTTGATAGGGATTGCGTTAAGTCTAAATACTACTTTGGGTAATAAGAACATTTTATCAGTATTCTTTTAGTCTATGTACATGGAATTACCTTTCCATTTACTCGTGTCTAATTTCTTTCATCAGAGTTCTATGGTTCTAAATTGAATTTTTTTGTCAAATGCTTTTTCTGCATCTGTTGGGATGATAATATGATTTTTATCCTTTATTCTGTTAATTTAGTGTATCACATTTATTATTTGTGTGTGTGGAAGTTCTTGCAGCTTCAGTGGTAAATCTTAGGTTGTTATGGTATATGACTGTTAAATGTCTTATTGCATCTGATTTGCTAGTAGTTTGTTGAAAATGTTTTCATCTGTGTTATCAGGAATACTGGCCTATATCCCTTTTCTTTTCTTATGGTGTCTTTGTCTGATTTTGATGTTAGAAGTGATGTTGGCCTCATAAAATATACTTAGAGTATTCCCTTCTCTTCAGTTTTTTGAAAGAATTTGGGAAGGATTGGTGCAAATTGTTCTTTAAATGTTTGGCACAATTCACCAATAGAAACATTTGGTCCTGGGTTTTTCACTTTTGGGAAGATTTTGATTACCAGTTCTATCTCTATTTTCAGATTTTCTGTTTTTTCTTGATTCGGTCTTGGTAGGTTGTATGTTTCTAGGAATTCTAGGAATTAATTCTAGGTTATTCAGTTTGCTAATGGATGATTATTCATAAGAGTCTCTTATGATCCTTCATATTTCTGTAGTATCAGTTCTAATGTCTACTCTTTCATTTATAGTTTAATTGAGCCTGCTTTCTTTTTTATTTAGCTAAAAGTTTGTCAATTTTGTTTCTCTTTAAAAAAAACAATTTATTCTTTTATGTTGTTTTTATGCTAATTAGTTCTACTCTAATCTCAGTTTCCTTTCTTCTAGTAGCTTTGGATTTAGTTTGTTCTTACTCTAGTTCTTCAATATATAAAGTCAAGTTGTTATTGTGCTCTTTCTTTTTCTTTAAAGTAAGCATTTATTGCTATAAACTTCCCTCTTAGAACTGCTGTTGCTCTATCCCATAACTTGTTTTGTTGTTTCTGTTTTTATGTGTCTTAAGAAATTTTTTATTTCCTTCTTTATTTCTTCTTTCACCTCTTGGTTATTCAGGAGTTGCCAGAATCTTTATTCCTTTGGAGGGATGAAAGTTGGAACCTTCTATCCTTTCATCTTACTAATGTTATACCCTATGTTAGTGTTTTCTGTTTATTTATTTTTGGGTTTTTTTCCATGTTTTTTAAAGTTTCATATAAATGGAATCATCTAGTATGTACCCTTTTTTTCTGATTTCCAATTGTATTTTGATGTTCATCCATTTTGC